>JAMXBB010000007.1:66312213-66359554 GCA_024138015.1 Lumnitzera littorea
TAGGCCGAAGACACGTTCTATTGGGGGGGGGGGGGGGGGGGTTATGGTTGTTTAGGGGACTAGTTGAGATAGGAAGAAACTAAGGATTTTGACCTACTTTACTTATTTACCCCTCAATTTCCCCTGTTGGATATCTTAATGGAAGTACGGAGTTAAAGAATCTTGCAATGGCCCAAGAGGATGAAAGGTAATCCCCCTTGAAGAAATTCGACAAGTATTGTGACTTCCACTGTGATAGGGGTCATAACATTGATGAGTGCATTCAACTCAAGAATGCATTAGAAGATGATATCCAAAGAAGATATATAAGGAAATTCTTAGCCTATGATGCTAAAAATATATTAAGAGAATAAGGAATGACCATGATCATGACGAGTGGCCTAATTAAGTTAGAGAGAATGATAAAGAAGACAGTAATAATACAAACAATAGGGCCCCAAGCGATGTGATAAACACCATTGTTGGTGGACCTTATAACATAGACTGGTCTGCTCTACGAGCTTGATTAATACCATTGATTACATTAATAATGTGTAGCACATGGGGTTGAAGGTTGATAACTCAATGTCCTTTTCTAAAAGAGATTTTGAGGGTACACATATGGCCATGATGATACACTAATTATCAACACAAGGATTGCAAACTTTGAAGTAAAGAAGATGCTTGTAGACATTGGAAGTATAGTAGACATAATTTTCCAACTTGTTTTTTAATTTGATGAAGCCTAAGATTAAGACACAATTAAGATTCTACACCCATGATTTGTATGCCTTTAATAATCAATCAGTACAAGTTGCTAGGGTAATTTCTCTCACCATCTAGATCAAAGATGATAGGCATGCATTAGAAGATAAAGTTGATTTCCTTGTAACGAAATGTTGTCTCCTTATAATATCATTATAGGCTAACCAAGTCAAAACTTGTTTGTCATGATTTGATCCATAGCACATCTTAAGGCTAAGTAGCCGATTCTAACTAAAGTAAGAGTATGCTAAAGAGACTAACATCTTGTGAGCCTTTATATTTGAAAGTTCTCAAGCACGAGGAGGTTTTTCACATTGAGACAAACCCATATTGAAACACCAAGGATATGGAGAAACTAAAAGAAGGAACTAAAGAGATATTACTTAGAACAGATCTTAACAAGACAAACAAATTAGGAAATCTCTATCTTCTAAGTTACGGTAGGAATTGATACAATTCATTAGAACGAATGTTGATGTATTTGTATGGTCTCTTTTTGACATGTCTAGTAGACTTAAAGAGTTCATGACATACAAACACAAGATAGATCTCGATATTAGGGTCATTTAGTAGAAGAAGAGGCATTTTACCCTTAAATGATAGATA
Organism: Lumnitzera littorea; assembly: GCA_024138015.1. NCBI lineage: Eukaryota > Viridiplantae > Streptophyta > Magnoliopsida > Myrtales > Combretaceae > Lumnitzera > Lumnitzera littorea. The sequence goes on from JAMXBB010000007.1 coordinate 66,313,564, forward strand.
ACAGTTGAGGAGGAAGTATAAAAGCTTTTGCAAGCAGGCTTTATATGAGAAGAGCCTTACTTGACCTAGTTGGCTAACTGTGTATTAGTTAAGAAGTCAAACGACATAATTCATGAATTTGAATAAGGCTTGTTCCAAAGTATTACTTTCCATTGTCGAAAATCAACTAACTAGTGAATGTAACATCAGGACATGTTCTATTGAGCTTTATGGATTTTTTTTTTTTTTGTTATAACCATATAAAGATGGAAGAGGAAGATGAGGTACACACCTTGTTTGTTATTGACTTTAGTATGCACTATACTGTAATGCCCTTTGGTTTGAAGAATAATAGAGCAACCTATCAAAGGTCAGTAACAAAAGTGTTTAAGCCTCAAATTCATTGCAGCGTGGAATTTCATGTTGATGATATGATCATAAAGAGTGTAGAACAAGGTTGTAAGCTTGCTGACCTAGAAGAAACTTTTAATACTTCAAGAAGGTATAGTATGAAATTGAATCCTCAGAAGTGTGTTTTTGGGGCCATTTTTGGAAAGTTCCTAGGATATATGGTAACTCAATGATTGGGGTATATATTGCTCTAATAAGCAAGTGCACCTCGTTAAGTTATAATATAGATAAAACGGATATTGAGTCCAAGTGTTGATCTCACAAGAAACCAAATATGTAAGTAAATCTAAATATTTTTATAATAGTGATACTCTTAAATTATTCAATTATCTAACTTCTAACAATAAAAGATTTCATGGAATAAACTAAAAGCATAAAATAAAGATTGCAATAATGAAATACGAGGTTAAAATAAAAGTAAGGAAATCAAATTAAACAACTAACAAAGAATAAAACAATAGAATAACTAAATAACTTAATTAACTTAGACTAATTAATAAAGAAACAATATTTTCTTTAGTAAATCTTTATTGTTGTTTACTGCCTAGCTTTAGGGGATTTATTCAACCTCAATTGCTATATTGGACCATAGAGATTCCTAATCTTATTCTTATAGAATTCAGATTCTAAATTAAATGGACTCGTATCTCTAGATAATTCTTAATCTTAAAACCCTCTATACTCGAATTGCTTCTAAATAGAGCATCACAAAATTACGTTAAGAACTTAGATCCCATTATTAGGTTGGCTACCCTCAGTTACCTTAATCTAGAAGAATCGAATTACTAAACAGTTTAGTCATTCCCAATCTTCTCTAATTAGACTTGTTTGTACATTGCAAGACTCGCATCTCTACACCAAACTCAAACATCAAATTAATAACCTGAGTAAATATTAATTTAGTGATAATATGAATGGTATAATTAGATCACAATAAGCAAAATCATTGAATAAAATTCATTAATAAAAATCATCCTTAGAACATATGGTTCAACAATGATTTACTAAGTATTAAAATAAAGACATAATAACTAAAAGAAAAGAGAAGAAGAATGGAGAAGCCCCCTTGGTGATTCTAAAGTCTAACAACTAATGCTCAAGGGGCTCTCTCCATAACCCTAGGGCCTAAATGTCTATTTATAAGAAGTGAACCTAAGATTACAAAGAAAACTTAATAAAAATAGAAGATTTAGAAATCATTGCACTCCATGCTTGAAGTACATGGCTGTGAAGCTTGGGCATGTACTCACTCTTTGTTTGCAATCTTCAATTTTCAATGGAAATTCACAATGAAAGGATCATAGGTGAGAACCACGAGCATGGTCCTAGACTGTGATCTTTACTAGACTTTGTTCCTTGCTTAAAATTCCTTTACTTCGCTCATTGATCCATGCTTTTGCGTCAATTAAGCTCGAAATTGCATAAAAATCATTCCAAACTTCACAAAATGTTCTCAGGGTCCCTAAAAACAATAATAAAACAAATTAAGCTCAAAATAACATAAAATCAATAGGAATAAAGTCTAAATCAATGCCAATTACCCGTAGAAATTATATACTAAATTCATGTCATTAAATACCCCCATACTTAAGCTTTTACTTATTCTTAAGCAAAATAATCAAAAGAAAATATTTCAAGGACAAGATGATTGACTCCAATCTTAGAAAAGTGCATTCTTAAAATTTGAATTGCTTAGCAAAAATTCTTTCCAAACCACCTTTGTTCCTTTAACTTCATAATACCTTTAGAACACTTAAATAATAGCAAATTGAGAACTATTGAATTTTAGTGATCAATCTAAATGATTCAAAATTAGTCACAACGCTTAAGCAAAAACTAAACTAAAGATTGAAACAAACATAAATTAATTAAGAAAAAATGATAGAGATTTCCTTACTCTAATTGAAGAGGTTAGAGATCTTCGCTGATTGTTTTTATTTTGAGAGCTAGATTGGATGCACATTACATCAATTCATTCTCTAATTGTCCTTATACTTTTTTTAATTTTCATTAGGAGGCTTATTAATTCAAATTGATTTTTTTTATTAAAGCTTGATTAACATTAGGAAAGTGCCTTGCTCTTCAGATGAACCGAGACTGATCCTTACTAATTTAGCCTGTTTAATTATCTTAGTAATTGTTAAGGGGAAGGCATATTGCTCTTCTAATGGATCGAGGCCGATTCTTAATAACTTTAATTAGTTTCCCTTTTGTGATTAGTAGCAAGAAAGAGACTCACTCTTTTGAGGGACCAAGATCAATTCTTACCAATTCTTAGCAATTATTTTAATTCAATTATTCAATTAATATCTCAAACTACTTTGACTTTTTTAAGCAACTTTCAAAGGATAAATCTCCTTTATTCATTTAATCTCAAATTTTTGAAAAAGAAGGATAAATAATTATCCTCTATAATCTAGCTTACAAGTCAAAATAACTAGTCCTTAACCTATTTATATTTATCCTAATCTCGAGTCTAAGTGTAAGTTTAAGTGACGGGAAACTCTGAATCCTAGAGATTTAATCACTTAAATTTAGCAAAGTTCTCTAAATTCATAAAGGATGTGGGAAAATTCCCAAAAATAAAAATAAAAAAATTATGCTTGCTTAGGTATATAGGAGAGCTTACAAATTTCTACGATTTTTTATTTTTATTTTGAGAAATTTGCCAAACACTTAAGTGAGTATGTATTAGCATATATAATCTATCATTTCCCCACACTTAAGTTGTACATTATCCTTAATGTACATGATCATGCAAATCAAAATTCTAAAAGTAATGATAAAACCAGGAAAAGAAAAGGAATCGAGACTTCCTCAATTTTATCATTTGATCCTTTCAAAAAGGTTGAAGTCTAAAAGCTAATTTTCATCGAACCATTAAGCACCTAGTTTTCTTTTTTCATCAAAATGAACTAACTAAAGAAAAAGAAAAGAGAAAGTTAAACCAAGCAAAATAACTGAATGAAACTACTATTACTAATTCAAGTATCCAAGGGTTAGCATCCTATAATCTTATAGATCAATAAAGGTAAAATAATCAAAAGGTAATAAGAAGTTAGTTAATTAATACAACCATCCAAAGTAGCAAATAAAATGAACCAAGTCTTTTTTAAAAAAATAAAAATGGAGAAATTATTCTTCATCCTCCTCTTCAATCTCATCTCCAGTTGATTTTTCAACAGAGTCTCGCTCAAGCATTAGTGGTGGTGCTAGTGGCTGGATCTACAAGTGGCTCATGATCACCTCCTTTTGTACTAAAGTACGGTTTACCTTATGTTCTAAGGTTTGCTGCTTCTTAAATAGCTTCCTCAAAAATTTCTTAAAAGTGCTAATCACTGAGGAAGATGAAGGCTCAACTCTCAGCTTGGAAGATGATGAAGTAGCCTCACTAGCAGGTTTAGGTAGTAAGCCTTCAGGTGTTGGTGGAAGTTACATGGATTTGATTGCATCATGGGCAAGAGAAACAAGAGGGTTCATCGCTCACATGCATGCCTCATTGCAAAGGCTAAGAAAGTTCTTCACCGAGCAAGTAATGAAGGAACCTGCGAAAATATATTGAGACTACCCCTTAGTAGCTTGGTTTCTCAAGAACCAAAACCAAGCATTCTAAGTATTAAGTTGAGGGGTTGATGGACAGAAATACTATGCAAATACAAAATATTTCTCTCATTGATAACTCCATAACTATTTCCTCTACTAATAAAATTTCTAGCCAATACATAGTGTATTGGCCTATAAGTAGGATCAATCAAATTTGATGCTTTTGACTTTCTAAGGTTATAAACTCCTTCCCCATCTCCAATCAAATCTTTCCACACAAAAGACTTAGGCATACTTTGGGATAGTTGATGTGGTAGATCCATATATTCTTGCATTATAATATAATCAACAAAATAAAGCCCTGTTTGGACACTAAAATCATCAATAGGCATGGTAACCTCACAACTACAACATCTAAAGTGAACGATGTTTTGTCTACCTTGAGAAAGTTTGTGGATACCTAACCTAAAAGTATTGAGGAATTCTAAGGTGAGTTCTTTATATACTAGCTCGTTAATAGTCAAATCCAATTAATTGCCTAATTTTGGCTTCATAGCCAGCTTAGGCTAACACCTCTCAATTTATAAATGTAAACTTGCTAAACTCCTTTTTAGATAAGTGCTCGAAACTTTCGTGTTGCCATGAATGCTAGAATTTGAGTTAAAGGGGTTATGGAATAGCACCAAAGTTTTACATGTGGTGTGTTTAACTCTTGGCATGATCTGAAATCAAAACAAATAAAAAGTTCAAATTTAATAACAATAATTCATATATAATGTTAATTTTATAATTAAACTTTAAAAATCATACCTATTTCATTGCTAGTGTAATACACTAAGCAATTAAGGTAATAAATAATTCAACAAGTTTGTATGATATAATGCTAAAATCGCTAAAATCATGGATTAACACATTTATGGGATCATTTTTGAAATTAAACCCTATGAGCTTTAGCAACTATGCATAATCCTTATAAGTTTTAGCAATTGAATATGCAAATTACCAAAATTTTGGTTCAATAGTTGAACTAACAAGCTTTATTATATTGAAATATTAGGTTCTTCAAAGTCTTGATTAATAAAATTATAGGTCACTAATTTTCCAATCTTAAATCAAACCTATAATTTTATAATTTAGATTAAAATGAACACTAACATTCAATATATATATTTCTATGAGAAACTTGTTTTTCTTTTCTTTTTTTTTTTCATATTTTATCATTCATGTATAATTTAGATTACTCAATTCTCTATAAGAAATTAGCATAGAAGTTATATGTACGTTGCACACAAACATTAATTGCAACGAATTTCTTTTTCAATGCAAATCACAATCATCAATATGCAAGAACTATGGTTTTCCTTCACTTTCTTCCCCTTTCATTCTCTTTCTATCATTTTCTTACTGTTACTTTCACTTTCCTTCATCCATTCTTTACAAAGCATACATTTTGCTCTAGATTTTTAGTAGATAATAGATAGATAAAACATTACATTGCATTATCTACACTGGAACACTCCAAGAAACTTAGATTTTTATACATGCACAACAAAGTTTTTTCCACGAAGACCTAATTAAAAATTGAATTTTTACATATTCTAAAAACAAATCTAAGAAAATAACAAAGAAAAGTTGATGTACATGCTTGGGATTTGTTGTTTTCATGATTGGATTGAAGGATTTTGTGAATGTTTGAAGCAAGTGTAAAGAGAGAATAGCGAATAGTATGTGTGTTAAAGAGATAGTGTAAGTGTGGAATAAGAATGGAAGAGGTATACTCATGCTTTTTGAATTGGGTGTTGACCATAGGTGAGGACTATAACCATGGAGTATGGTTGTGTTCCTTCCCTTAGTGTCGGATTACGAACCTCTACATGTATACAACCAAGGACCACGAATGTGGTCTAAGTTGTGTTCTCCTCATCTTACATTTCTTCACTTCCTCTTAAATTAAATTATGAGAAGGTTACGATCTTTGGACTTTAGCCCTAATCTTCCCTTAAAATTGGAATTTCATGCCAAGTTATTTCTTTCGACTCCATTTCTAAAATTACTAGAAAAATTAAAAACTAGTACCAAATAAAGCATAAAAATTCATCCAAATAAAGTCTAATCGGATGACAAATTTACTAACTAATATTGCAAAACTAATTCAAATACTAGTTTTAATAAAAATATATTAAAAGTAGGATAGAAACTAACTCAAAATTGAATACTTGAACTGACTTATTGAAAAATAAATGACACAAATTAAAATAACTGAAAATAAAATTGGTTAAATTTGGCCTACCTCCCAATGAGTGCTTTCGTTTTACATCGTTAGCTCAACAGTTAACATTTCTTTCCTTAGTTTGCTTTCAAACTCGTTGGTTTAGGATTCAGTTCAATATTGCCAAGCAAGCTTCTTTATGGCCTTTCGGTGATCAATACCACCAACTGGCCTAATTGGTTCTCTAAATTCCTTAATGACGATTCTATGTTTCATAGTTTAGCTTCATTAGCTTAGAATCTTATGTTCGAACTTTGGATAAATCAGTTTGGCAACTCTTCAACATTAGGAGACCTGTTTTGTTGTTGCACAATACGATTTTACTATTGTTGTTGGCCTCCCTAAGAAAAATTGGGACAATTCCTCGACCATGGGTTATAAGTGTAATTGAAAGGATTATCTATAGAAGGGTTAGTGACAAAATTCACATATTTAGTTTCCATTAAAACTTCATCCTGCACTAACTTAACAGGTTTTATTAATCCATCAATCTCTTAAATTCTCAACTTAAGAAATCAACGCAATTATAAAGTCAACTTCGCATTTTTCAAACAATTTTACTTTAGCTCGATTCCTTTGATAAGCTTTTGGGCCTTATCTAGTTTCTTGGCATTAGAGTGCCACCAATTGCGACATTAATTGTTTCATACGTAGAATAATTAAGTTCATTGTAAAATATTTGGATTTGCATCCATTGATATAGTCTATGATGTGGGTAGGAAATATTTTACAAGAAATTTTTCTATTAATGATTCCCGTGTAATGATTGAACCTCTAAGTAAAGAATTGAGCCATTGTTTAGCCTTACCTCATAGAGAGAATGGAAATAACCTTAACTTTAACCTTAACGTATCATCTAAGACACCATTGACTTTGCATGTATCGAAGATTTCCAAGAAGTTTGAGATGTGGTTGTTGGGGTCCTCATCTGCCAATTCATCAAATTGGACAAATTATTAGACCATTTGGATGACATTGAGTTAAATATGGACATTGGTTGGAATTGTAAGTCTTGCGATGCTGGATTCAACTTTAGTCACCATTGGCTTTGTGAATTACATAAGCATCTCGTTGGTTTCATCATCATTGTTGTTGTTGTTTCTGTTGTTCAAGATTATATCTTTAACCTTAACTTCTTGCTCGCTATCTCAGTTATCTGACTCTTCTTTTAACTTGAGTGGTAAGCTTTAATCTACGGTGTAACAATTTCTTATATGGAGATGCTGTACTGTTATTTTAATCTCTAGATCAAAGTCTACTAGATTTCTACTGTTGCTTCTTGTCATAAGCTAAAAAGATTCAGAAGTTAATACTAATATAAAAAAAAGGAATGATATCAAAATAACTAAGGAAAAGAAATATTATAATTATATTAAGATAATAGATGAATCTAAGGTCTTGCTAATTTTCTACTTAGATTACTTTGTTTTTGGTTCCTTAGCAACAGTGCTAAAAACTTGATTGGGGTATATATCGCTCTAATAGGTAAGTACACCAAGTCAAATTATAGTATTAATAAAACAGATGTTGAATCCGAATGTAGATCCCATGAGAAACCAGATATGTGAGTATATCTAATTATTTTTTTAGCAATGATACCCTTAAATTATTCAATTACTTAACTTCTAACAATAAAAGATTCAATGGAATAAACTAAAAGCATAAAGTAAAGATTGCAATAATGAAATAGAAGATTAAAGTAAAAGCAAGGAAATCAAATTAAATCAATTAACATAAACAAAACAATGAAATAACTAATAACTTAATTAACCTAGACTAATTAATAAAGAAATAACATTTTTCTTAGTAAATCTTTATTATTGTTTACTGCTTAGTTTTAAGGGACTTATTTAACCTTAATTGCTATATTGGATTGTGGAGATTCCTAATCCTATTCTTATAGAATTCAAATTCTAAATTAGCCAAACTCGTGTCTTTAGCAAGTTTCTAATCCTAAAATCCTCACTACTTGAATTACTTCTAAATAGAGCATCGTAGAATTGTATTAAGAACTTAGATCCCACTATTAGGTTGACCGCCCTTAATTACCTTAATTTGGAAGGATCGAATTGCTAAACAGTTTAGTTAATCCTAATTGTCTCGAATTACACTTATCTATCTATTGTAGGACTTGCATCTCTACATCAAACTCAAACATCAAATTAATAACCCAAGTAAATATTCATTTAATGACAATATGAAAGGTGTAATTAGATTATAATAAGCAAAACCATAGACTAAAATTCATTAATAAAAATCACCCTTAGAACATATGGTTCAACAATGATTTACTAAGTACTAAAATAAAGACATAATAATTAAAAGAAAAGTGAAGAAGAATAGAGAAGCTCCCTTGGTAATTTTAAAGTCAATAACTAATACTCAAGGGGCTCTCTCTATAACTCTAGGCCGAATTGTCTATGTATAAGAACTGGATCTAAGATTATAAAGAAAATGTAACAAAAATAGAAAATTTGGAAATCATTACACTCCACGCCTAAAGTATACGACCATAAAGCTTAGGTGTGTACTTGCTTTTTGTTTGCAATCTTGAATTTTCAATGGAAATTCATGACAAGAGGATTACAGGTAGAGACCATAGGTGTATAACAAGACCATAATCTCTACTAGACTTTGTTCCTTGATCAAACTCCATTACTTTCCTCTTTGATCCAAGTTTTCACATCAATTAAGCTCGAAATTGCATAAAAATCCTTCAAAACTTCATCAAATGTTCTCGGAGTCCCTAAAAATAATAATAAAGCAAACTAAGCTCAAAATAATATAAAATCAATAAGAAAAAGGTCTTAGTTAGCACCAAATACTCATAGAAAATACATGTTAAATTCATGTCATCACTCAACGAGGAATTAAAGCCAATTTAGAGAGGATTAAAGTAATAAGGGATATGAAGTCCTTGACTTCAGTAAAAGAGGCACAAGTGTTGACAAGTCGAATTGTAGCATTGAACAAGTTTGTTTCAAGATGTGCAAATAAATGTGTTGAGTTCTTCAAGTCCTAAAGAACCTTGAGAAATTCAAGTGGACTAATGAGTGTGAAGCTACATTTCAAGAGTTGAAGAGATTTTTTCATCTCCACCTACACTCTTGAAACCCAGCTCAGGAGAGGAATTGTTTCCTTATTTACCAATCAATGACTGAGCTTTCTTTTGTTCTAGTACATATTGAAGGGAAAGAGCATTGACCATTTCTTATGTTAACGATATTCTACAAGTGCTAGATTGAAGTATACAAAAATGGACAAGCTCATCTTGGTTGTAGTCATGGCTATGTGAAAGTTGAAGCCCTACTTTAAGCCTCTTCAAGTTACACTTCTTACTAACTAACTGTTATGTTAAGCCTTACAAAAGCCCGATTCATTAGGTTGCATGATGAAATGTACACTTAAATTAAGTACATATCGTGTTCAATATTGATTAAGGACAACTTTGAAGGCACAAGTCCTTACAGACTTTGTAGTAGAATTTATGGGAAAGGAGGATAGCATTGAACTTATTAAAAAGCCACAGTGGAACTAGTATGTGGACGACTCCTCAACATAAGAAGGATATGGAGTAGGTTTGATATTGAAAGGACCATACAACCTTAGGATTCGGTACGTGCTCAAATTTGGATTCTTAGCTAGTAATGATGAAGTATAATATGAAGCAACTAGCTTGAGGATTGCCAAAGAGGTTAGAGTTGAAAGACTGCAAGTTTTCTTTGGTTCCCAATTAATAGTCCAATAAGTGAAGGGTGAGTATGCTGCAAAGGGTGAAGTGATGAGCAAGCATTTATTAGTAGTATGAAAGCTCGCAAAAGGATTTTTATCTTTTAATATTATCAAAGTACCTCAAGTACAGAATGTGCCTATTGAAAAATTATCTAAGTTGGCCTCAACATCATGATCAACTATTTATTGAATACTTGCTAAATAAGAGCCTACAAATACTCGCCAACTAATGTCTTGAAGTGCAACCTACTATGAGGGAAAAATCTCAAATGAACCTGATCGTTAATTATTTAAAAGATGAAAATTTACCCATAAACAAAAAAGAAGCATAGTGACTCATTTATCAAGCTGTGAATTACACGATGATTGATGACTAGATGTACAAGCGTGGCTATAGTCAGCTTTATCCCAACTATCTCTCCCCGAAGGAAGAACAACGAGTTCTTTTAGAGCTTCATGCAGGGGTCTATCATAATCATGTGAAGTCCTTGATATTGTATGTCCAAGAATTTACACTTGGTTATTATTGGCCTATAATGAAGGAAGATATGAAAAGTCTAGTGCAACATTACCCATAATGCTAAAAGTATGAAACAATTGATTGTACTCCATCTAGTGAACTTTAACATCTAACCAATCCATGGCCTTATGCTCAATGAAGGTTAGACATTCTTAGACTCTTTCTAAAGGCGATTGGATAAAGGTGATTTATTTTAGTTGTTGTGGATTATTTCATGAAATAGCTTGAGGTCAAAGATGTCACAAAAATTACAGAATGCAAAGTGGATTCATTTGTACTCAACTTTAGTATTTCATGATTTGAATTTTGTATATGATTATAATTGATAATAGACCAAATTTAGACAATAATAGGTTTTAGATCTTTTGTAAAAAGCTTGGAATTCGATTGAACTGCACATCAGTTGCATACCCTCAAACAAATAGTTAAGTTGAAGCTATGAACAAGACCATCCTTTATGGTTTGAAAAGGAGAGTAAATCCAACCAAAGTGAATTGGGATGATGAGCTCCCTAACATCTTATAGGGTATAAAACCACCCATAGAACTTCAACGGGCGAGACCCCATTCAAAATGGCCTTTGGGTATGAAGCTGTTCTTCCCATTGAGTTTGAACTTCCAAGTTTATACACGCAATTCTTTAATGTCATGGCCAATCAAATTAGCCTCATAGCAAATTTAGATACAATTAAGGAGATACAAGATATAATAAGAGCCAGAATTGTGGTGTACTAACATAAAGTAACATGATATTATAATTAGAAAGTGAAGTATAAAATTTTTCAACTAAGAGATCTAGTGTATTGCAAGATGGAAGCAACGAGGGTACAAAATACTTATAGGAAGCTCAATGGGAATTAGGGGAAGGTTTGGCAATAATATTAGAAGTTGTAAGAAATGGAGCATATTGACTTGAGAGATTAGGTGGGCAAATCATCCCTAAAGCATGGAACTTTGAATATTTAAAGCTGTATTTCAATTGATCTCTTCATCAACTGTTTATCTTTCTCAAGTGTTTGCTTTTAGTTATTAACCTCTAATTAGTATGATTGTTCATTATTTGCTTATGCCCATACTATAATTTAAATGCAATGTTGCTATGATGATCTAATGTAAGCACCAACTTCTATTGAGTGTTTACTTAATGAAGCCACTATTTTAATTATGTCCTAATTAAGTGATAGTTAATGGACTAATAGGTTTGAAAAAGTTCTAACTAGCTTAGCGAATGAACTAGTTTAATGGTTCCAACCTAAAATGGTTCATGGATTAATATAAAATCCACACCTCAACAAAGGTTGGATAAGTCCATACCTTAAGGGTCAATAGAATGATAATATCTTAGCCAATCAAAGAGAAACACATATATTACGTATCTAAGTCTTTTCAAACATTATAGGCCTCATAAGTGCTGATAAATAAATAAGATCATATGATAAAAACATTCCCATTAAAGATTAAACAAAGTCTAATAAGGCATACAAATAAGATTGGCATCCCCATATGAACAACAAAAGCAAAGAAAAGGAAATTCAAGTAATAAGAGGATATATCTGGTTATTTTCAATTTGGTCGACAAAGGGAGATTCTACTTGAATAGAACCTTCCATTGAAGCAAGCTCTTCTATGGGAGCAGGGTTCTCCCGATTCTGCTCTTGATTAGTATCTTCCTCCTCGTCTTCACCATCATCCTCCTCATCATCATCTACATTGGTAAAGTCGAGATAGGAAGTATCTTAATTAAGGTACATTGTAGACACCTAATTTTTACCATACTCCCCCACACCTACCCCCTTCTTTTTTATTTTTTAGATTAGATGAAAAATTACAAAAAAATTGAAAAATTGAAAAAATAAAAGATTTTAGAAAATAACATGTTATTCAGATAGATTTTTAATTTTAATTTTGGTTTAGAAGTTGGGCTATTGAACTAGTGCTTAGATTTAAATCTAACCTAGGCTAACCGAGTCTATTGCACATATGGATAAGACACAAACCAATGACCTAATCGTTAAGCATATGGACTTGGTTTGGGTATTAAGTATGAGGTCTTGAGTTCGAATCTTAGTAAAGGTAAGGAGGCTTTTTTTATTTTTTATTAACTAACATGTTGCTACGTGTTAGGGTCTTACTATGCTATGTGTCAAATTGGACGACCTTGCTGATGTGGCGCCATATAGCATGCCACATTAGTTGCCACATGTTATATGTTGATATGTGGTATACTATGATAGGTCGGGTCGACTGATGTGACGCCACGTTAGCACTTTCTTTCTCTTTCTCTTGGTTTTCCCACCCTTTCCCTTAATTTCCTCCACTTTCCCCAACCAAGAATAGACTCTACCCCCTCACTTCGACCCTTGATTTCACACAATTTCCTTGCTGCAACATACCAATTAATGGTGCAATTTCATTCCCTACATAGTTTACTATGAATTAATACCAAGAACGCGTCTGAATTCGGTCAAATCAGCATTCAGATTAAGCTCCAAAAAGTGGAAGAAAATAGAACATCTGGAATTTGCATTCAAATCCGATTCAAGCTTTCCTTAGTTAATTGGAGCTTATGGACCATCAACAACCACACACAACCAGTAGAATCACTCGAAAAAACCCCTTTATCTCCCTGCAATCACTTTCTCTCTCTAACTTACACACTCTCTCTTCAATTCTCTCTTTTTACTCTAATTTGAGTTAAACCACCACTCTAGGGAAATTACTTACGGCTTAGGCTCCCCACCCTAGTTGCTCCCGACCTTCACCACGACCCTTAGTGGTGACTCCAATAACCGCCACCTAAACCCTAGCCACCATAGCTACCACCACTCGAACCACCACATTTGATCCCATTTGACCTAAAATAATCCCAAAGCTACTCTCCTCGTAGCTCTAAACCCCTGATCTAATACCCCTTGCGCACCTAGCAACCCCAAACACCAAGACCCAAACACCACCGCTGACCACCACTTCTAAAACACCTCCAAACCTCCCCTAACGACCATGGCGTTGAGTCTACCTTCCTTATTCCCAATCCAAAACTCATAAAAAACTGCTCACCCCCTCGATTTGGCAACTAGAACGATTAGAATCAACCTTAAGTCGCCGTTGTATTAAAGATAGTAGAATCCGACTTGTGCATCCAACCCGACTCAACTCGAGATCCGCTTCGATCCAATACAACCTAACTCGCATCTCTCCTAGTCTGAACAAGCTTTGATCCTCTTTCTGTTTTATTTTTTATTTTGTTCCTTTTTTTTAGTTATTGTTTTTTTTTTTTTTGTATAAATGTAATAACACTAAAAAAAGAAAAGAAAAGAGTAATCTTGTTTTTTTTTTTTACTAGTTTAATAAAAATAGATAAAATATATTAAGTAATAAATAAATAAGGTGATATAATAAAATAAAATAAGTTGAATAGGGAATTGTTTTATCACTTAGAAAATTGATTTTCAAAAATAAAATAAAAATAAATCGACCATTTTTCAAATTAGGATTATTTAGAATTTCCAAAATTAAAAACAAATTTAGGGCCCTTTAGGAAATTTTCTTAAATAAATCAAAATGGGTAAAAACTTTAACTCGATTATTTTAAAAGCTAAAATCAACTCAACCTATTAAAGTTTTCTTTAAAAAGAACTACATACATTTGATCCTGAATAGCGGGTACGTAGACATCTATAAAGTAGTGATAAAAATGAAAAAACCTAATTTTCCTTTTTTAGTTTAGATTACTTCATTTATCCAATTAGAGTAACTAATAACCGAGTTCTGTCTGTTAAAATTGAAAGGTGATTTTTCAAGTTTAATTTTAATTTTGGAAAGCTAATGGTATTTGTAAGGATTTAAAATTCCTAACCCTTAAACCTAAATCTCTAGCTTTTAAAAAACTGTTTTCATAAAATTGGTTTTAATCGTTAGACTAGTGACTAAGTTATAACTAATCCACTCAATTGATTATAACTTAACTATTTTTCCCGACTCTAATCGTGTGGTAACTCTAAAGTTGTTTTCAAAATAAAAAGAAATGGATTTTTTTAAACAGGTAAGGTTTATTACTGGTCGGTTTAAAGAAAACCCAATTTTTAAAGAACCAAGAGGGTGAAAAAACCAAGCTCAACATGCACCTTCAACACTTCTTCCCTAGCTAACCAAACTCCTTGAAGAAATTTCTTGCGGAGTAGCTTCTCGTAACGCTTGCTTAGTGTTACGATATTGAGAGCTTCCTCCATAGAAATCTTAGGCCTAGAAGCTTACTCCAACTTGACAATTTAAGTTTGTTGGCAACTAGAGTTATCCTTAGTTGTTTAACCTCTTGTTTTAGTGATTAATCCTTTTTACTTAGGGAAGTGCAAGACTTGCTCAAAGAGCGACATTTTTCCTTATGTTCTTGCACTTGATACTCTAAGGCCTTCACCTTCCCTTCAAGCTCTTCATTTTGCAATTTCATTGTAAGAAGCACCTTGGCAACTTCCTTATGCACATTTTGCTTGGAGGCTAAAAGATTTTAAAACTTCTCGACCTCCATTTCAACCTTTATCTTGGCATTCTTAGCCATTACAGTTTATGCCTTGAATATATTCTAAGCCTCCTCAATTTTCTATAAACATTAACAAGTATAAGAACTAAATTAAGCTAAATAGTTTATAGTAAGAAGAACGACAATTACATTCTACATCTTGGTCTCAACTTCATTTAACATTGCCATAATATGCCCCTTCATCTGTATTAATATATATATGGGGTCAACAAATGTACATGTTGAAGAGAAGCTCAACAAATATAATCAGTTTGGTAGAAGATAAAAGACTTACATCATAGAGCTTAGTGATAGTCATCTCCTTAAGGTTACCCTTAGCTCTCTTCACATACCTCTATAAAATCTATCGGTATTAAGGTAGACTAATCTCTGTTATTAAAGCTAGAGATTTCATTCCACCCCTGAGTGTAGAGTTAGTATTGAGTATTATTTTGTCCTATAAGGCAAAAAAGTCATATACATCCTCTTTTCAAGAGATGAAAGCAGCAGAAGGGATATTAAGAGTTGTCATTACTTGCCTCCTGAACAAGGGTTAAGGCAATTTGACCCCAGACTTGTCATTGATGTCAAGAATCAAGCTAAAGGAACCATAATCCTTAGACTTCTTATAAGCAAGGGTTCCTTAGTAGCCATCCCTTCTTTTTTACTCCCTTAAAGAAGCCTTAATTAGTGTAGGGGGTGACAGCTTAGTTTCTGTCGAAGGAAGGTCAACATTTAAAACAACAACTTGAAGGGCTCAAGCAACCTCCTTGTTATCTTTCCTAGGTAAGGTAGGTTTGGGCCTAGTTGTCACTCTTCTTTTCAATAACCCTTGGAGGAGCCTCTTGTCTTTCCACAACCCTAATAGCTCACATATCAAGCTTTTTTTTTTTTAGCCTTTACTTAGGCTAATAGCTTCTTAGGGTTGACCTCTCCAGATCTCATTTTTGTAATATACAAAAGTTAAGAAAAAGTTACAAGAAATTATACTTACAAGGTCGTGGTGGGAAAAGCTCATAGAATAATCCCTCTACGAGACTTATTGGTCAGCTCTGACTCCACTAACTTAGCTTAGTATGTGAGGAGGTAGGATAATACCTTCTTCCTTTGAATCATTTGAGAAGATCGGCTTACCATTCTAGTATCTCTAGATGATTTGTTTAGAATCTCAGTAGAACCACTTAGTTTGCCTTTGCTCAATCTTTTTAACGACCTTCTCATTATTTGGTAGAAGCTTAATATCATTAACCCTAATGGGTTTCATCTATTTATTCCAAAAATCTAAGTCTATTATTGACCTAATGGCAACAAATCTATCCCTTTAGTCATGAATCTTAGACTTAAGACCATCCAAAAATTTCCTTCTATACCTCATAGTAACATAAAACCAGTCATCACTACTTCACTTTATTGTAAAAAATAATAATAATAATAATACCTAAATAGTTGTATAGTAGCCCTTACCTCTAGTTCCTCACAAATTGTTTCAAAAGTAGCCAGAATCCGAGAAGTGTTTGGCTAAACAATACTTAGAGCAAGTTGAAAGTAATTAAAAAATGCTTTCACAAAATTGAAAAAGGGCAACTTCATGTCGAACTCAGAATATTTCTTATATATATATATGAAACATATTGTCATTTGGGAAAGTTACTTGTTCATGGCTCTGAGGTTTTTCAATCTTCCAATCTTTTGAATAATGCTCAAAGAAATCTTCATATTTCTCTAAGTCTTTTCGGTTTGGCTAACTTTGAAGTCCATTGGAAGTCCCAATGTCATATTCAATTGTATTTTACAAATAGACCAAAGACTTCTTATCTTCACCAGCATCAAGATACTCTTAAGGCAAATCCTCAATCTTAGCCAATTTCTCCTATTGCTTAATCGCACTTTCACAGCTCGAAACCGTTAAGCTATTGCTACTGCCACCACTTTGAGTCACCTTCACCATCTCAAAGGGGGGAGTAACCTTAAGGGAAAGCTTAAAAGAATGTACATTTTGAGGATGAGCCATACTTGTTTTGACCTATGTAGGGTTCAAAAATTGGTGTTTTGAGTTTAAAAATAGAGTTTGAAACTCTGAAGGGAAAGTAAGTCGTAGGGTTAAGTGCACTAAGAATTCATAGAAGGCTTATAGAACGCAAAGA
Source organism: Lumnitzera littorea (assembly GCA_024138015.1). Lineage (NCBI taxonomy): Eukaryota > Viridiplantae > Streptophyta > Magnoliopsida > Myrtales > Combretaceae > Lumnitzera > Lumnitzera littorea. The sequence goes on from JAMXBB010000007.1 coordinate 66,330,677, forward strand.
AGATGAAGAAGAAAAGTGAAAATGATTTTCAGGTTTTAATAAAGGTGAATAAATGGCAGTTTTTGAGATTTGATCTTGATTGATTATAAGTGGCTTTATGCATTGACACGTGTCATTAAAGCTAATATGAGGGTTGGTATTCTTTAGACAATTATAGGCGTATAGAAGTAATGATTATGGCCTTGCTTAGCATGAACAAGAGAAAATTAAATACTTAGAGGAAGCTTAGCGATTACTTCCACGATAAATAGCATAAGTATGATTACTTGCCTGCTTTAACCAATCCCTTCAATTGAGCATCATTACTCTCATACTCGATACATCGACTATGGGAGTTGAGGGGCAAACGTTGATAGTAGATTTTTATTCAAGCAACCGAATGTGTGGCCAAGTACCGACCTATTCTAAATTAGTAGTTACACCAAGTAGAGTAACTATACTCCTAATTATGTCCCACAATGGTCTCTATTCGACTTATATTAATAGGTTAGTATCTTAACCATTGACCTATTTTCAGAGCTTCACTAACCCATAGCACTTTCGCCAACCAAAGTTTACAAAAGTTTATTAGGGCCAATTTGCTAAGGCCTGACCAATCATGTTCAAATATTCAAATATTTGAATAAGGGTACAAACAGTTTGATGGGTTGCTTCGGTTGGTAACTACCTAATCGCTTGCTTATCCCTATGATTATCACATGCTTAAATTCAAGTGGTGCAACGTGTTAAAGGTAGTTCAATTGCTCTCATCTTATAGTTATCAGACAAAGCTCTATAATTAAGGGCAAAGCATCGTTGTAAGAACTCTCTAAGCACTCCCACTATTCTCTTACTCTCTTCACAATTTTATATGCTTCATACAAGTAACTAAATTAGGTATCATGGTGGCAACATTGGTTAACTTTGACACCTCTTTAGCCTAATTTTTGCTCTCTTACAGTACTCAAGTTCCAACCTGAGTTCAACAAACAATACGTGCTACATAGCAAAACATTCATGCTGCTCTAAGCTTTTGTCTCCCAAGTCTGCACTAGTTGAGTTGCAAATATTAAATTTTGAGATTGACCATGTGGAGCGATTTGATCTTATTATCAGATGCTAGATTAGAGGCATTGTAGCTTGCCTAAGATGATTTGATTTCAATTTGTCTTTATACACGCAAATTCAACTACATTAACTACCAAAGATACATATGGACTATTCATTGGTTACATTGGTTTGATATGAATTTGTCCTTGAAAGATCTAATCCAGACATTTCTTTTACAGAGTACGTAGCAAAATATGGTGAAGTTTTGTCGTATCGGTTAGATTCCTAATAACTACCACTCGATCCTCGTACATGCCTATAAATAGGCCTACTCATGTATAGAGCTTACGTTTTCTCTCCTTCTTCTACAGAAGAAGGGCTCCTTCAAAATTTTGATTCTTCTCTCACAATTCTCTTATTCTTCTTCAATTTTCCTTTTTAATCTTTATTTTTCTTTGTCTAATTCCTACTTCTATTGAACATGGTCATCAAGATGGAAGTTATCAATACAATATCTTCTACCTATTTTCATACGGCTATGGGTGACAAGGTGGAGCATGCCCCTAAGATTCCCCCCATCCCCTAAGAGGTGACGAAACATGCCCCTTTTGGTTAAAAAAAAGGTAAGGTGGCATCATAAGAATTATTTGTAACAAGATGGTAGAAATCGAAAAGTTGTCATGGAATGTTATCCGAATGATAGAGAGGATGCGAAGCCTATGACCCCTTTGTTTATTGAAGTAGGGATGGGCAATGCCTCTAATGATGTATGTAGTGAACTACTAGATGCAAAGTTTGATAGCATTTGTACATATTTCGATCATTCGCCATTTGGTTAGGTACTAAAGAGGCTCAGTGCTAATGTCTAAGTTGTACTAAATAAGGGAAGGGTATTTGCCTGTATTACAAACACTTTGAGTACATGCTTCAGATTCCTTTTAGTGGCTTCATAAAGCCTTCTTTAATTATCACATAGTAAGCTTGTGTTGGCTCAGCCTAAATTCATTTCCTACTTTGGTTGCTTTTGAAGGTCTATGGTGGAAGTTGGCTCTGATAACAACCTCTTAACTTTTCCAATACTTTTATGGGTTGAAAAAGTTGAATGATGGTTAGTACTATCTAATAAGTAGTCTTAGATGAAAGCTATTTGATGGCTTAACTTCACCCACCATGGGTCAAAGGAGAAGTTTTTATGTTCGAGTAAAAGGTCAACCTAGACTTCTGGACAATTTGGGTACAGTTGATTAGGTAGTAGAACCATTACTCTGATGGCTTATGATAATGAAGTAACCAAGGTCATTTTAGATGAGTTAGAGAAAAAGGGCCGAACTTTCAATATTAAAATGAAGTTCATTGATTCCTCAACATATGTTTTGTTCTTGATGAAGAGGAAAAGAGGAAGGAGGGGAAAGGTACCTCCTAAGACTCTTACCATGCCAAGGTCACCTTGCCATAGGTAAGCTAATTGTCTAATGAAGAGAACTTGGGGGCTTATGCTCCTTATAGTGCCTTTCACTAAGTTGTTATGTCTCTCACTTTTACTCTGTAACTTGTAGGGTTAAAAGAGGTTGATATTTCTGTTCATAGGGTGACTAGCTTGGGGACCACTAAGGCTAAGGGAAGAAAGGACATCCATAGTCAAGGAAAGGTATGGTCACCTTCTATAGAGAGGCTAATAGTTATTAACGAGGCAAAAGGGGCTATTCTGGATGTCTTGGTGATAATTCTAACTCAAAGCTTAAGTTAAGGCTAAAGTCACCTACAAATCAAAATGTTAGGCAAGCTAAGAAATGCCTAAAGATCAAGGATCCAAGAGATCTTGTAAGGTTGTTAGTATCGGTAAGGACAAGCTTTCAAAAACTAACGCTTCTAGAAAATATGATTGCTCCAAAATCACCATCCAGATTGTGCACCTTAGAGGCTCAAGGATCATTATTTTATGCCAAGTGGGATGTTAGAACAAACAATAAGGGACTAGGCTACCATGAATTTTGTGGCAAGCTATTCACGGGGCTTGTCCTACTTAAGGATAGGCCTACACTTGAGGGGATTGCCAAGGACTTAACCATTAAGTGATATGAAAATCTAATTTGCAGTAAGTTATACAATGTATGCATCCTTATGCAATGGAATTGATAGCTTGGATGTAGAAGTACACTGACTTTAGCATTGTTTTATAGGCTAGTTTGTACATTGTCCAAATGTTGGACCTATGGAGGATTAACCAACAAAAAGCACTTCAAGTTACCGTTGATGATGATCATATGGGCAAGAAGAATGATCAATTGCATTCTAAAGTGACCACATTGTTATAGGGGGTGTAAAATGCAGAGAACAACTTGATGAGGGTAGAAGGCAAGGCTCATAAGAAGCCTATTAAGGCTGAAGATTGATTGGAAAAGGCCCATAATATGGAGAAGTACTTACATGAGCATATTAATGCAAGAGCTAAGAGGGGTACAAAGCTACAGGCTTAACATTTAAATGACATGCAGTACAACTAAGAGTTGGAGGAGTAGGTAAAAGGCCATAATCTAAGTTGTCGAGTGCAAACAGCAAGGTGGTAGACATGAAAGTTAACTTTATCTTGATGAGAATTGCCTTAGAGCACTATGAAATGGAACTCAAGGTGAAGATCCACTAATTAGAAGAAGAGTTAAGGTGTCAGCAAGTATAGGCCAATAGGTCAATGGGCATAGATGATGAGATCCCTATGGACATTTGTAACAAAGTCTTTAAAAGAAGTATGGATGGTCCAAATAAGGTGAAGCTTCAACGGAAGGCATTTGTAAAGTTCAACATTACTGCGAGGGAAGAGGTTAGGAAATTTTTTTCCTTATTAACAATCAAGAAAAGGGGTTAAATTGATTGTTAATCGCAAATTTTAACTTAACCCTAATTCCTATTTCTTTGTATTCAAGATTAGCCATGTAGCACTAAACTTATTCTATCTTTCTAACATATTAGAAATATGACAAATTTAAATCAATGGTTTGCATGCAGAAGTCTAATCTCAAGGTTTAATTTGATCTTTCTATCTTATTCTTAATATAATGTCCATTTAAGCTTTAATCCTCCTTGTGATTAATATGCTTCTTATTACTTAAGCTCGTGAATATGCAAACAAGCAAGCAAAATACTAAAATACGTATAGAGATAAGAGATTAAAAGATTAGATCATCAATATATAATGGTTCCTCTTTGTGGGTAAGTCTACTTTTTCAACACTCAATGCCAGGGATTAGGTCCTCCATACTTGAATATTGACTACTTGAAGGAAACTACAATTAGGTATACAGTTCTTACAATTCATACCTTATGTTCCAATCCATACCACAAGATTACTCAAGTTTACAAAGTATCCTTCACTATTCTTTCAAAGAGTACTCCACTAGGTTAAGGAGTTTACTTGCTCTCTTTGAGGATCACAGTAGGATTGCTCATACTTTAGCTTAATTTCTTAATATCTCATAAAAGATTTGATACTTTTGCTCATATAATTTTCACACAAAAACTTTGCTTAAGAGAACAAAAATCACTTATCTTGTTTGTTCTTTTTCACATCCCTCTTTTCTTGATTATCTCTAAGTATATCTATGTTTGCCCGTACATGTACATTCGAGTGTATATTTAGCAAGAGCCATTATATAACCGTTGTCTTCAAAATCTTTTCAATTCTTTAATTTGTTTTGTCATCAAATCTATTACAACTGTCAAAGATATGTATTATCTATACTTTCCTTCTTTTATGTCTTATAATTTGTGTTATTTCTATCCTTCCAATTGTTAGTATTTGAATTCCATTTTGATATTCCTGGCATATTAGATATATTACAATAGATACCCCATTTTTGCCTATCCTAATTTCATTTATAATTCAAAAGCCTATTTTTAGGAGAAATGCCAATAAATGAATGAAAAAAAAATAAAGAGGAGAGAAATGAGGAACCAAGGAAAATAAAAAAAAAAAAATTGAAAAAGTAGAAAAAATAAAAAAAATTAATAAAAAAATTTGGAATAGTTGAAAACTAAAAAAAAAAGATGGAAAAATATGAAAGTACAAAAAGACCTAAAAACAACAAAAAAATAAAAAATATGAATAAAAATGAACAAGTAAAAAAATAAATTATAAAAAAGTGAAAAAAATAATTTCTAAAAGGTGTTAACATGGCATGCCACATCGGTATGCCATGTGCTTAATACTTGTCATATGGCAGCTACATTAAGCCTATGTGGTGGTGTGTGGTTATGCCAAAGTATTAATTGTGGCGCTAACTAAGAGGACAAATTTTAAAAATGCACGTATGCAAGCACGTATCTCTTACCATGCATGTGCCCCCATATCTTACTCTTCCTCTTTTGTTAAATTTTGCTAAGTAAACATAGATCAAGTAAGTGCAATATTTGACTTATACCTATATCTTTTTAACCCAATTTCACTAGAAATAAACATTAGAAAATGAAAGATCACATTATTTATTCTTGTAATCATCTCAAATTTTGAATCTTTCATTTACGGAAATTTGCATAGAATAATTGGAAAATTTAGGTTAAATGAATATACTTATATTTTACACTTGAGTTTAATTAGTAAATAAGAGCATATTTATGCTAATGTTTCATAAGATACTTATTGGAAACAGTCAAGAACATATTCTAAAATACATTTATATATTCAATTTCTAAAAATTCGTGCAAAAATGTAATTAGATTAGATAAAAAAGGAATCAAAGTGGAATGACACGTTAATGAAAGATGTGATTTTTCTTAAGACTAGATGTTTCTTGAAGACTACTCAAGCTTCTATGCTATAAAGTGTCCATTCTCTTTCCAACAAATAAGAAATAGTAACAAGGCCTCAAACTTGAGAAATCCTCATATACTCTCTAGCTTTCCATACTTACTCTCTCTCTCTCTCTCTCTTCTAGGAGAAAGTTGAAGTGAAAAAAGCATACCAAACATTTCCATATCCTTAGAAGATTATATCCCATAGCTTAAATTCATTCAACAATTGTTAGATTTCTTCAACTTGATTAAAGATCAAAACTAAGGCTTGTTCATGTGCTTGCATAGTTTTCTACAGAATCAATTAAGCCTTGATTTTTAAGAAATTGGTTGAGGGTTTTAGAAGAATACGATCCTAAGAGTTAAAAGCTATTGCCCCAACGTCAGAACCAATCAACCAAACCTAAATGGTCTTGAATTGGTGCAGGGTAAGTCCTTGTTTATCCTCTTCTATTTGTTTCACTAATTTAAAATATAAAAATAAATAAAGAACTCTTTTTTGGAAAATTAACTTGTTTTTATGATTTATTATGTTTTGTTTGCCTAATGTTATATTGCATGTTATGTTTGATAATAATATGTGAATCTACTTGTTTATTAGTTTATTAGTTTACTAGTTTATATTTCTTTCTTTTTTTTATAATAACGATATGCCTCTCATATGTTATATTACGTATTGATTATTGCATGGTAATTCAATTTTGTTTATATTATGTCATTTGATTCTTGTGAATAAATAATTTTAATTTTTATAAAAGGGAATTTTCAATTAAATGGGTTTTTCTCAAGATTTAGAAAAATGTATTTTCTTTCAAAAATGTTTTTCAAGAAGATGTTAATTTTCCAAAAACAATGTTTTTCCACACTTAGTAAAATGCTTTCTTAAATAAAAAACTTAATTAGCCTTTTCCAAAATAAGGGCTTGATTTTAGGTTTTTCAAAAATGAATAGAAATTATTTTTAAAAAATTAATAAAATGGTAAAAAATTAAATTGAAAAGATTTTTTTTTAAATAAAAGAAATGAACAAATAAAAAGCTTTTATAGAAAATCAGAACCACATGCCTCTAATCTGGCTCATAGGTATATAGGCACTTTGATTAGCCTAAAACAAAATAAAAGCCCATTTTCCCTTTATTTCTAAAAGGAAAAATAAAAAACATATTCCACTTTTTTTTTTCTAAAAACAAATTTCTTCCTTTTCAAAATAAGAAATCCCTTTCTCTTGAAAATTTTGCTTTTTTAAAGGAAAGGAAAAATTAAAGTTCCTTTTAATTTTTTTTAGGATCTTTTTTTGGAAACCACATAAGTTTGAATAAGTTAGCCTCCAAATCCAACAATATAGGGTTTCCATTTTCTAAAACCTTTTTCTGGAAAATTGCAAATCAGTAGTTGGAATTAGGTTTTATTTACCTACAAACCCTAATTCCATTCTTTTCTTAACTTTGATCAAGTAGCACCTCTAATTTTGAAAAACAAACTTTTTTTTAATAATCAAAGCTTTTTTATAATCCAGTTGAGAGGCTTTCATTAAAAGGGTTAGATTTAATATAAATCAGATTAAGAAAAAGGGATACCAAAATTCAAGCTCAATAATTACTTAAATATGTCTTCTCTTAAAATGTTAAGTCTTGACTTGTAATTGCATAATGTTGTCTTCTATTAGTAGCTTCTGCTTCTAAACAAATATAGCTTCCAATTGTAGTGGTCTTTTGAACTTTTGAAGCTTATTATCTAGCTTTTATGGTTTTCTTACTTCTAATAATTCTTTGCCTTTCTCGTTTAGCTTCTAACTTGTCACATACTTGAAGCTTTTGGTTCAACTTGTTGTAACAATGCTTTTGATGTTTCTATAGCTTCTAAAACATTCAACTTCTAGTTTTGTTTAGACTTTTCTTTTCTTTCTTCATCTATTTTTTTGTTTTTTAGTTATCCTTCTTTATCGAGTCTTTACTCCCAATATTTGTTTAACTTTCAGGTTTTGATTGATACTTATTCTTTAGCTTCCTTGTTGGTTCTAATTACTTATTTGAGTTTCCTAAGACTTACCTTTTCTACACACTTAACAACTTGATTAGTCATATTAAGCATATATGTTTTGTTATCATCAAAATACCTTGTTATGAACTTCTTAACAGGGAACTATCCTTATGACATTCCTACTAACAACGAAGACCTCAAGGCAGTTCAATAAGAAGGCATTGATATGACACTTAAATCTATAATCATAGAAGTGGAAAGCTACGTCCAAGCTAATCCACCTAATGATGATCCAACTCTGGTAAGCTCTAATCTTATTGAAGTGTTAAAGCCCCCAAAGAAGGTCGTATTAAGAATGTCTAAGGCAATGCCGTTGGCTTCTTTGGGGCCTGGGTTAGATGAGTCCTACGTACTCAAATCTTACATGCCCTAGTGACAAAGGACCTTATGTTCCTTTATGCCTAGTCTTTAATTTCTTGTTAATTGGTTTATATATAGTGGAGGTTGGGATGTTGGCTTAAATAACTGCAAGTGCCACTAAACATCTTACTAAAACAAAGTCTAGATTTTTTCCTAAAATTTATGTTTTTGTGTTTGCTTTAAGATTGTTTTCATTTCTTTTACTTTAACTTAAAACCCATTTACCATGCTCACAACTCATAATGCTTCAAAAGTAATATTGGGTCATAGTTAGAGACACATAAGAGAGAGTCCATTAGACCAAAGCAAATCATGCTCGAATCCATAAGCTAAAGAGCTTGTTGGACTAGAGTGAATTGTAGTCGAGGTTTTAGTATAAGGAGCTCATTGGACTAGAGTAGGTCATGATCGGGCTTCTAGTATAAAGAGCTCATTAGATTAGAGTAGGTTGTAGTCGAGCTTTTTGTACAAACAGTCTATTAGACCAAAGTGAATTGCAATAAAGCTTTTGGGAGATTGCAAGAGACCTTAAGAAGAGGTCCATTAAGCTAAAGCAGATCGTAATTGGACTCTTCTTTTAAACATGGTGACAAAATCCCCTGTTGGGAGCATTCTAGATTGTAGACTTTGGTCTAATTTGACAAAGGTATCCTAATTTTATCAAATAAGGGATAACTACTGACATGACTTAAAGAGGTTATTTACTTTGTTCACCTAAGGGTTGTTTTGGAGTGTAAGTCATTTTGGTCACCTGGAGGTGGTCTTAGAGTACATAAGTCCACTTATCTTAAGAGAGATTAGGACTATAGGTCATTTTCCTCAAACAAGGCTAAGCTTAATGTGTTAGAGGTTTGTTGCTAAATAATAAAGTGGGGCTAATCATATAATAATGTTAGAAGAGAATATCAGATAAGGTAAACTTTATTATCTAAATGTATGATTACAAAAGTAAAAATTTAATTTATGACCCCATTAGGGGCTTAACTATTGTTGTTGATGCTAGATGTTGTAGGTTAGTTATGTTGCTTTGTGCACTTTCATTGGGTAGGGTGGTCTTTTTCCTCTATATGGTATTGAATGTACTCCTTAAAGTGGTCATGCTTGATGGTGTCCTCAATGGCATTCTTCAGCTCCTTGCACTTGTCATATTATGCCTCTTATCCTAGTACAAGTGAGAATACTTGTTTTAATTGTGCTTAGAGGGGTTGCCCTTCATCTTCTCAAGCTTAGGGAGGATTTCCTTATTTTTTATCTTTAGGAAAATTTATCTTGGAGGTTTGTTCAAGGGGGTGTTGACTCAATAGGAGGGCATTGTAGCCCTACTTTTCCTCTCATCTCCATCTCAAGATCTTCCTTGGGACTGAGGTGGTCATTGATCGAGCCATTATCTTTGTCCTTATTTTGATCTAACTTGACTTAGTTGGATTCACAATAGGCCTTTTTTGTGTCTTTGACTTTGATGAACATCGAAGCCCTCTCTCTAAATTCTCAAAATTTTTTTTGCACCTTCTTTGCTAAGGACATGAAGAAGGGCTCAAATGATGTCATCCTGTTAATTGCAGCGTAACAAGTGATGTCCATGTCGACGTTTGGAATTTCGAGCATCACATCTTTAAAGTAAGCTAAGTACTCCTAGATAGGCTCATCAAATTGCTACTTGATGAGGCTAAAGGTAGAAGAATCTTTAGGAGATCTATTGCTTACCACGAAGTGATTATAAAACTTAAGGTAGATCTCATGGAAGCTTAAGATGGGGTTTGGTATTAATGGGTTAAACAAGTCTGCCTACCTAGATAAGTTCTGCATATGATTGCATCATCACAACCATACAAATTCATCAATGTCTTGAAATGGGGCAAATGATCATTACGATCTCCTAAGCTATTGTAAAATTCAAAGAGTAGGAGCTTAATGTATTGAGGATATAGCTTATCCTGAATCTTGTTAGTGAAGTTAGATCGACTTATAGTGAATTCACTATTGGCCTCTTTTCTCTTCAAGTCTCTATAATTAGTAAGAACTCAAATATTTTACTCTATTTGGTCTAAATACTTACTAATGAGTTAGTGATGCAAATTGGCCTATGATGGAGCAAGGTTGTTGTACCAAAGTTAAGCTAGAATGTTGCTATGTGCAACTACTAGTGCCGTTGGGGGAACAACTTAAGGGTGTTATATGTGGCTATTGGTGATGTTATTGGAGGCAAAGGTGGAATATTGTCAGTGGAGGAATCTTCTAGCTCTAAAGAGATGTCCTATAAATCTTTATTGGAATTTTTTGCTTCAAGCTTTCGTTTTCTTATTGCATCTTGAGGAAAATCTCTTCTAGGAGATAAAAACATTTTGAATCAATGATATATGTTGCAAGCATTAGTTGTTGGTTTTGATGCATTAGGGGTGGGTCTTCAACAGTGCTGCCAACATGTTAACTGATCTATTGCTCATTATTGACATTGTTTCCTTGTTAATTTCAATGATTGCTGCATTTGCTTCTAGCTATTGTGTAGGTCCTAGTTTAAGTAACAAAGATGGGGGATAGTGAATTGGTTACTTTATAGAATTTATGACTTTTTGCAAACTAAAGATACCCCTTTGATTACATAGTTAATATGGTGTGTAAAACAATATTCTATAAGCAATAATAAGTATGCAAATAAATAAATAAAGAGAGAATGAGAGAGAAAATCATATAGAGAAATTGCAATACTTTAGCCTATGACTATTGTATTCTTTCAGCTCTGTTGTTGGGAACTCGATGTTCCACATTGGTGATGTTTCACTATATCCAAATCAAATCAAATTGGTTGAGAGATTACAAACACTAATCGCTTTACTCTGTCTCCTTAGCTTACCCTTTGGCCAATCACATATTTATAGAGATACAAAACTGTAATCCTCTCTAACTATACTCTTAGCTCTCGAGAGAATAAAAAGAATAATTAAGGAAAGAATACACGTAATCCTCTAATAATAAGCTCAAAATTATAATGTGAAAATCTTAGTGCAATAAAATCCTTTTAAAAGGCCTTTAAGTGCCTTATGATGAGATCGCATAAATACTTTGAGTTGTACAAAATTCTAATCTTCAAATTTTAAATTGATAAACCATTTATCTCCTCTAATATAAAAGCTATTTTATAACTGAAATAGACTTGAGTAAATCTCTCTTCTTCTTGAAATATCCATTTGTTGATAAGCTCCCCAAGAAATATGAAAAATATCTTCTAGATTAATCTGATTTTTTAAGATAAATATTGAAAACCAACTTAGAGCTTCTAGAAGCTTCGCCAAATATACAATTGAAATTCGTCCAAAGTAGCCCTCATTTTATTCTCATTATCTTCCCCTAAATCCTCAAGTTCATATGTCAAAACATTACCTCAAGATATATCCATAATTTCCATTGATTTTGAATTTGAAATCCTTAATTAATCTCCACCAAATCTTGCAATTTTGAATTTTAAAAAAATATCTTTAACTTAATTCATATCTTCTTCTTTATCTCTTCATTTAAATTTAAAATACTATCCCGGAGCATTCTCATTCAAATTCGAAATATTATCCCAAATATTTCTCCAGCAAACTCCACCGAAATATTTGAACAACATCAAATAATTTCTTAACTGAGCTTAACGTGAAGATAAACCTATTTGCTTGAACTCAATCAACTGCTCTGATACTTGATTGATTTGTCGGGCACAAACCAGCTAAGAAATGGACACGTGCATGAAGCTGCTGCCATGATGAAAACAATAAATAAGTTGGTGGACATGGTGCTCTTATCCATGCGATGAAAAATATTCTCCAATCACTTTAATTCCAATGCGGAGCTGATTATGAGTAAAAATTTCCGAGCTGCTGATGTAAATCACGTCCAAGCTTGTACAAAATAGAACACTTTGGCTCCATCTTTTCTCAATGAACTGGTTAAACTAATTCCTTTGCTGACCGTTTGCTTACTCCATGACCAAAGTCAATGAATCAGTTTTGTAGTCAACAAGATGGACACTATTTTCACTTCTTATGCATAAATTGAAGAACACTTAGACCAATATATTCAAGTAATTAGTTTTTACAACTTCATACGACTTCCATAATTTAATTCCGTGAAAACTTAATTCAACTTTATCCATCAATTTATTATACCTTGAATAAAATTAATGTCATGCCCTAAATCAAGGAATCATAACAGTCTCACAAAGTAAACCGATCTACACTAGAAGCTAGTTGCCTTAATCGCTAACGTAAGTATAGCTTATACAAGACATTTACCACTCCATTGTCTAGAGATGTCCCATTCACTATCTGATAAGAATCAATTTGTGGTGTTAACTTTTTGAAATAGTTACCAAAAATAATTTTTATAATTGAAATTCTAAGGAAACATCAAGTTTCATAAATCATATGAAGGATGAAATCTTAAATTTAATAAAATTTCGTGAAATACGTTGCTACAAAAAGATAAAATATCTACTAAAATTTTACTAAAATCCATAGACTTGTAAAGCATGAAATAATTTTTGTTAGCTGAAAACTAAGGGTCACTTAAGGAGATCCTATTAGTTTTCCTAGAAGCTAATACAATTAGCAAACTAAGTAAACATCCAATCGGATAATCTTAAATCTCACTCCTCAACCCCGTTCTTTAATTTTCTAGAACTTGAAATAGTATTAATGAATCTATTGGGGAAACCTATAAAACAATTATAAGAAAATGAGCGACAACTTACTCAATAAGTAGGATGAAGACAATATCACATATCTAATACAAAATAATTAGGGTTATTAAGCAAGTTTAGTTAGATTCAATGCATGATCAAGTAAATGCCATCGCATAACATTGATTAATTATCGTAAGATTAGAGAAATTATGCTAGCTTTGATCCGAGTTTTGAGGAGTTTAACATCACATACTTGCGAATCAATCACTAAATTAGGCTTATGCAATGGAGAACATTCTCTGCCCGATACTGCTTCCGAACCATAGACCCCAACCTGGCTTTAATCTCCTCTCCTGTTAGTTAGTTCGACTTAGAGTGGGCAGATGACCATTTCTACTATGCTCAATAAAGGGTTCAAGTTTAGCCAAACTTCTTAGTCATTTTCCCTTAATGAGTTGTAATGTAGGCCCTATTAGTAGTTAAGCCAAGTTTGTGTTAGATTACTTTTAAGGTTATTAAGCAAATTCAAACAATCCAAAGCAAGTAATATTGTGAAGCAATTAACACATAAATCCAGCACTTAAAGTAGCACAACGATATTCAAGCATAGACACTATATGCACACAGGCAACTAACTTACAACCATAGTTATGAGTTTATCGATTCTACATATTTGAGTTGAGTTGGCTAAAAAATGAAAAAATACAACTAAGTTTTAATAAGCCATCAACTATTAAGGCATTACATTATCTTCCTTATTCCATTTTAAATCTTTTCCTCTTTTTCTCTCCTTTAGTCCATTATTTTATATTTATAACATTCATCTAGGTTTCAAATCCAATAACAAAGATTATAAGGAAAACTATATATTTCACTTTATACTATCAAAAATTTAAAATAAATTGAAATATTTGATTCTCTTTAATTCATTATTTTTTTTTCCAAAAAAAAAAAAGGAAAAGAATATAGTATCAACTTTGTTAGTCCTTCTTCTATATATGTTAAATTATATATTATTAGAAAATTTTTATTAAAAAAGAACTTAATATTTTTATTTCTTTATTTTCATCAAATATTTTAAGTTTTGAATAATTACTATAAGTATATCTATAGTTTTTTAAAACCATTTTATGTAGGTTGTAGAAATTTACATTTTTACGTTTCGATTTTACTAATCTATTAATGATTATAGGTAGAGTCGCGATTTTGATAACCTTGCTTACAACCATAAATAAGACATATAGTAAGGTCTCTATATATTCTTAAACAATACTTCAAAGTGTAGTGAAACACTAATCCTACTTACTTAAATACTGATGCTCATTCTCCTCATGCGTCGCTCTTGTCGTTATTTATTATCCCTAAAATTTAATATGACATCTTGATAAGTATAAATTACTTTACACTTTCAAAGTATGTTTAGGCATGGAATTGATCATAAATGTGATTTAAATCTGTAGATTAAGTAATTAATTTAATAAAATAATGGTTTCAAGTAAATTACGAGCAAATGGGGGAAATATACACTAGAATAACAACTTTCAAGTTAGTTACAGTTGTGAAGGAGAAGAAATAAGTGTAGCAACATCAATCACTGACGTAATAGCAAAGCGATGAAGAATACACCTTGGTTACACCCTTAATCACAGCCGTAATCAAGAGAAATTTTGTCAATCCTGCTGTCAATCACGGCCGTGATTGAATAGTAAAAGGACAATTACGGCCATAGTTACGGGCGTGATGAGATTTCATAATGTGACGAGGAGTTCACAGCCTCAATAATGGTCGTGCTTGGTGAAAAATAATTCTTTTTGAGACTATCATGCCTCGAGTCACGGGCATGATAGGAAGGGGCACAACTGTTCTTTTCAACTTTTTCACGCAAACTGGTACATGAGAAATGTCAAGTGATACCGTGAAGGGATAAATTCGAGTCTTTTGACTGGGAGAATATAAAAAAAAAATGTTTATTTTTAAAGATCAAATTTTAGGAGAATAGACATCAATTGGAAAAAACACCATCTGCAGAGACATACATCCATTCACCTTTTTTGTACCAAGTTCTCTATTGTATAGTTCTAAGTGTTGTATCATGTACTATTCTTGGAGTTACTTGAGAGAGATGACGAGAGTACTTTGTTCGTGTATTCATCAAACTTTTTCATTGGAATAAAAGGGGTTTTTGTTTTTTTAACCTTTCACGTATTCCATGATTCATTTCTGAATAATTATGTTTCATATTGGTTTGTATTATTATTTCATCATATGTAAGTAATCTATTAGGACTTACTATGTCATTAGCATGATCAAGTGTTTAAAAAAGTAATTTCTTGATGTTTATTAATTCTGATGAATTGCACTTAATAAATCTAAGTATGGTGTAGTGCACAACATTGACTTAAGATAAATTTCAATAGAATATGTCAAGAGACATTTCTATTGAATAGATCTAGCTCATTGGAACAACTTACGTCTTATAATAGAAATATTATTAGGAAAGATGTTGTATCTGTAAGGGAATTGATAGATGATCATGACGATAATGCAATCCTAGTTGGCTGTTAATTAGGAAAAGATTCCAATAGATGCAATTAAGATTAGACGTAAGTAGTTTTGAGAAGAATACTTATATATTATAATTTCCCATAGTTAACAAGTATTAGGATGAAAGGTATTTTGGTAAGATGATGCTAATTGATGAAGCAAGTCTACATGTTAAGTATATTTTCGTAGTTGTTCTCATAATCATTGCTTTAATCATTTTAAGTTGTGGATTAGTGTAGTTTAGTTAACAATTAGAGTCTTAATAATCAATCACTTAGTAAATTCGACTACTAGACAATAGGAAAATTATTAAGTACTAGCGTTTAAGCCATTTTTCCCAGTAGAGATGACCCTATACTTATCCGTGCTATAAAACGATAGTTACACTTGCCTGTAGAATCGAGTTAAGGATAGGATATTAGTTTATAAATTGTAAAACTCAGAAGCTTAGTTTAGAGATGATCACATCTTTAGTTTCCATCTAATATATAATATATGTGTCCATTGTGAATATTTAAATATATTTTCAATTGTGTTAGGTGAGTTTTCTGTGGTATTTATTAGATATTAGCTAATTAAAATACATTCTGACCAAGGTTATAACCTGGTACAAGTTGTTGCCTAGTGGTTCCTGACCAAAATTCCAACTTCAGTAAATTCTTAAAGACATAACCAGGCAACTTTCCAATCTACTCTTCGACTCTTAATGATTCGATATTCAGTATTACCCATCTTCAAACTCGTAGTTGCTGTTGCATTTTGCATCTTCATCGAACTACTTTTTGATTGAGTTTCTACCTTAGATTCTAACTTAACCTTGTGATATGGCTATTGTACGAATGACTTCTGACTCATATTTTGACTTTGATAAAAGTATAGAATTCACATACAAATCATTAGCTGATCTACTATCAAACTCTTGGTATAGTTGAGGATATTAAATACCATACTACATTCTAACCTAGTTTCTAACGAAATTTCTAACTCTCAATATAAAATTAAATTCTCATTTAGGAAGTTCCTAACTTACAATTTGTCTCAAGAAATAGGATAGAGTCCAAATATAAGCCACTTTTTGATACAAATTCAATTTTCCTAGTGTACTCAATAGATTCACACTGGATTACAATTTTGACTTACTTTTTGACACAGTTTCTGACCTTACTACTTTTAATGCATCTAACTACTTCACATATACTCCACTTGCCCTGCATTTCCAAAAGTCTAAACTCTACATAAGCAGTAAGTATCAACTAATACTTCAATCATCTATTTCCTTACTTCATCATACTATCCATTAGTTTACAAGTATACTAAATACTTGAAAGATCTAACCTTAAATCACCAAATACCCACTTTTACTTAAAAATCATCCTTCTCAAATTCATATTAAACCACTTTCATCTATTGCATGTAAATAAATATAGATTACAATATGATTTTTATAAAGACTTGATTAAGCCCTTTATAAAACAATTCGTCCAACGTACTGTTTTCAAAAATCGTAAAATTCCCTAAAATCCGATAACCTAATTTTACCAATTCAACTACATAACATCAAAATTTAACATCTTGGGAGTGTAACCACAAAAATTCAAGTCAAAACTATACTAAATAGTTTTTAAAAAACTAGATTAAATATTGATGTGTAGGACGTTTTTCTTAATAACCTCATATCTACATTCAAAATTTTGAAAATCTGATTAAAGATTTGAATTCCTCATATAAAAATATGTAGGGAAACCAAATTTCAAAATTTTTTGTGAACGTTTGTTATTTTTCCCTAATTTTTTAGAAAATTAGAGATTATTCGCGACTCACAAGAACTCAATACTCTAATCACTGTGGGAGGGATGGGGTTGTCAGCCAAGCTTCCCATGACCTTACCCTTCAAGTTGTGATGTGGTTTCATGTCCAGTTGTTGGTGACACACACAAACTCCTCAAACCCCATTTCGTAGCTATTTTGTAGAAATTTTCTTTATCCTCATTTTAGCTTTCATGAATTTTTCCCAAATTTCAAGTAGGATAAAATTTGCTGTTATAGTCTAGTGAGGATTTTTAGCAAGTTATAAGGTGTTTTGATTTTCTTATCCTTCATTAACAAGTGTGATGTATGGTTTTAGGCATCCACAAGATTGATTCCTTATTTTCTACATGCCTTACACTCTTGCCATGCCAAAATTTATGTTTCCTAGGTTGTCTAAGATATTTTACAATTTTTCTCCATTATTTATTTATTTATTTAGTAATTTCTACATATTTTCAGATTTTTTTTACAATTATGGGTATATATATTTATATAATGATTATACCTCGTATGTATACATGTCTTTTATATATTATATATCAATATTAATTATATTACTCCTATAATTTATCTTTAAGTACTCGTTAATTTTCGAGGCCTAATTCGCACATTACTGATAATAATAATATAGTAAATTTATACTATTTTGTTCATATTTTTAATATTTTATTATATTTTCAAATTTTAAGCCTATGAAAACTCAACTAATATCACAAAACTCCTCATAAGTTTCTAGCCTAACCAGGTTACCTTCATAAATCCTTTAAATCAATTGTCGAACTTAGTTATGCTAGTATGGGTCTCTCAATTAATCCCCATGAATATAAATTCAACTTAAGTAGAACGTATTGAGTATGTTATCCAAACATACTCAATAAGTAGAGCTAAGCTTTCAATTCATTCAAATATTTAAGTAATATTTTGTAATCTTCTATCAAAACTTTCTCCTAAGTCTATTCTCTAAAATGTCCTCTAAATTTAGTTTAGTCTCTAGCTCTAAGACATATACTCTGAAATATTCTTTAAGTCTTATAACTTCCTTAACTTAATGCTTGTTAACATTTGAATTAGTGCATATTACTTCTAATTTAACTTGTGCACTTGATTAATATATTAGCATTAAATTAACACATGTTTTGTTATCATCAAAACCTAATTAAGAGACTTAACACATTGTGAGAATAGGATCCACCGTTAGAAGGCATCAAAATGTTGATGTTGAATTTTGGTTGGATGGCTGAGGTTGGAGACAACCTGCAAACACCAACACATGTAAGCTAAGAGGGGTACGAGAAGTGGTTCTAATGTGAGCACTCCGATATTTAAGTTAAAAGGGCTTGAAAATGTGTCTAAGGAAGATAATATGAGCTAGAGAGAGAATGCAAATCCCTTTACTTATGGAATTACCAAGTACTTGTAGGCGAGGCTGGTGAGCTTTAAGTGGAAAATGAATTGTAACTCCAATACACTTAACCATACCTCTAAGATATACTCTCGATTTGGTAAGAGAGGAGATTGGTAGGCAAATGCACATGTCAAGTTATAGTATAGTAAACGGGTTTGAGATCAAGTGTTGATCCCACAGGGAATCATGAATATGAGAAAATCCTAGATTGTTGGCAATTTACCCTAAATCACCAATTATCTATCTTATCAATATAGAATAATTCTAATTAAAAAGTGAGGATAAACAAGGAACAATAAATTATATAAGAACAATGAAATAAACAAGAACAAATAAAATAAATAAGATTCATTGAATTAAAGAAACACATAATCCTTAGCAAGTCTTTTTATCAACCACCTAATTCCATGTGACTTTTTAATCTCAATTGTGATTTTAGACTGTAGAGGTTTCTAGAACGAATTAACTAGACTCGTGTCTCTAGCTAACTCCTAACCTTGAGTATACTTTACCCAAATTGCTTATATAATGGTGTATCTCAAGATTGCATTAGGATTTTGAATCCATTTATTAGGTTACCCTAATATGGAGAAGCCAAATAGCTAAACATTTTAGTCTACTAGTTCCTTCTAATTAAACTTGTCTGTCATACTATAGCAAACTCTATAGTAGACTCACGCATTAGTTTAACAGCCGGCAATATTGAATTAAAGACAAACAATGCAATGTCACTAGATCGTAAAATACAATATCATAGATTGAAAGTAGAAATGAGATAACTGTTGCATTGTACTAGGGTTCAATAAAAGATTCACTAATACGGCATAAAATTAAAAGAAAAGAGATGGAAAGACATAAGAGAACCCCTTATATTATACCCTACAATGTTCCCCTTGGGGCTCTTCCTTATACTAAGCCTAAATACGCATTTATAAAGTCTTAACCTAAGTTTATAAAGGAAACTATCTAAAAATAAAATATTTACAAATTATTACATGTATATGCCCTAGCATCATAACCGTGATCTTAGGTGTATTCTTCTTCTTTCCCATAAAACTCAATCAATTCAATGAAATTCTTTTACGAGAGCTATATAGCTAAGTACATGGCCATGGTTTTCACCCGTAGTCCTCTTTGGACTTTTATTATTGATTGAAATTCCTTCCTTCGAATGACTAGATCAATTGACTTCTTTGTTAAAGCTCAAAATCTCTAAAAACTCGTCAAACACTTCTAA
The DNA here is from genome assembly GCA_024138015.1 of Lumnitzera littorea. NCBI lineage: Eukaryota > Viridiplantae > Streptophyta > Magnoliopsida > Myrtales > Combretaceae > Lumnitzera > Lumnitzera littorea. The sequence goes on from JAMXBB010000007.1 coordinate 66,350,545, forward strand.
AACACTTGCAAAATGAAATAATAAACAAATAAACTCAAATTCTTTACAATTAACACAAATTATAGACAAAATCTATACAAAACTATCCTAAAATATGTATGTTAAATGAGAGTTATCAAATTCTCCTACACTGAAAATTTTGATTGCTCTCAAGCAAAACAATGGAAAGGTCAAAACAATATATCTTAAGGACAAAATCATCAATTCTCGCATAACTTTGAAAAGTATACCCTTAAATCATTGACTTCATAATTCCCCTTAAAACACCATTTTCTTCTTTTAATAATGCCCTTAGAACCCTTAGATGAGAACATTTGAAGAATTACTAAATTTTAACAGTTAATCAAAATAATTAAGAGTTAGCCTTATCACTTATACAGAAACTAAACTAGAGGTCAAAACTAACATTAACAATTTAAGAAAGAGTTATAAGAATTCCACTACTCTAAATCAAGAGGAGAGCAGTCTTCCTTGAGCTATTTTTATTACAAAAACTCATATTGGATGTATATTACATCAACTCAATCTTTGATTATCTCTTTACTTCTTTCAATTTTCATTAGGAGGCTTTTTTATTCAATTTAATTCCTTTATTGGAGCTTATTAGCATTGGGAAAGAACTTCACTCTTCTGATAGACCAAAGTCAATCCTTACTAATTTAGCCCTTATTTTTGCATTGATAGTGGGAAAGTACCTTACTCTTTTGAGGGACTAAAGTCGATCCTTAATACTTTTTATTGGATTTCCTTTTTGCATTGGCACTAAGAATTTTTAGCTTTTCTTTTCTTACTTTTATACCTCAAATTACTTTGATTTTTGAAGAGACTTTCAAAAGATAAATCTCCTTTGTTTATCCAATCTAATTTTTTTTTGTAAAAGGATAGATAGATAACCATCATTTAGAATTAAGCCTATAAATAAAAATAACTAGTCCTTAACCCGTCAATATCTATCCTAATTCTGAGTTTAAGTTTTAGCTTAAGCAATAGGAAACTCTGAATCATGGAGATTTAATTGTTCAAATTTAGCAAAGTAGACTAAGGTCATAGCAACTTGTGGGAAAATTTTGAGAAAAATTGCTTTCTTATATACATGTCGAGGTATAAATTTCTAAGGTTATTCTTCCAAAAACTCTAAAGCTTAAGTGTACATACTTTAAATAGCTCGTACTCATTAACGTATAATTCCTACTTCCCCCCCCCCCCTATACTTAAGTTGTACATTGTTGCCAATGTATACTACCATTGAAGCACAATATAAATATAAAGGGAAAAGAAAAACAAAAAGAAACTAAAGCTTCTCCATTTTTGTGGCATTGACTGTAAAAATTTTCATATCCATATCCAAGAAATCCATTTGATCAATTCAAGACTGAAGTTTCCATTACAATAAAAAGAAAAACAAACTACAAAAGAAAAAGAAGTTAAGGAAAAAATTTATATAGCTACTAAACCGAACATGTTATATCAGTTCTTTGCCTTAAAAAAATATTAATGGATTAAAAATAAATTAGATAGTCAAAAGAGAAAGAATTAACGTGAATCAATACATTCATCAAATAAACTAAACTCAATCTTCTTCACTCATCTACTTCTCCTCTACCATCTCTTCTGAATCCTTGATTTCTAAGTCTTAGTAAGGTGGCGATAGAGGGATCTTACGGTCGGTTAAAAGTGCCTCTATAGTTGATCGAGTTTGCTTCGCCTAGTTTTCGAGAGTCTTTTTCCTCTTTAACAATTTCCTCATTGTCTTACCTAAAACCAATGATTGAGGTCACTAAGATGATGTATATATATTGCTTACAGGAAAATCAAACTCGGCTCGTACTAGTTTTCCCAACTTACTATCATGTTCTCCCCAAATCCTTTCTTGCTTAACGTACTATAATGCTTTCTTTACCATAGTTGATCGAATTTGAGCATAGGGTGATGTGTAGCAAAACTCAATCTATCCTTTCGACAACGTGTTTAACTTATAATTTGAAATAAAGAAAAACAATTGAATTTAATCCAATGACATGTTTCTATAGACATTGCTGTGTTTGCTACAATCCAATCAATCATGGAATTCCATACCGTAGAACTAATTTTGTTACCAACATGGATTTATGAACTATTAGGAATATAAGAACATAGAGAATTTTTATCCTAGTTCATAATCTCTTTACTTTCAAATTGTAGCATGCTAATGGAAATTCTTGTTACAATTGAATACTCATGCAATCTTAGCAATCCGAGAGTGTTTTTTCACAAATTTGGCATGAGCAATATGAGTTCATTAGAAATAAGCACAAACAATTCACAAGTTTATCACAATGTCTTCTTTTTCTTTCTTCATCATCACAAGAACATTCCGTGTTCCCCTTTATCTCAAACTTCTAAAATCACAACTTTAGGAGTAATCTTTCGCAAAAAAATGTGTATATAGTGATTTCTATAAACACTTGATAATCACACCTAAAATTGAAGATTAACACACTTGCAACATCAACTTCCTCAATAAAGCCTTAACTAATAATCAATGAATCAACAAGTTTAAGTGTCAATTGAGTTGCGCGTACCTTTGATTTAATGATTTCACAAGAAAAATTTATAAAAATCGCAAGAATTGTTGCTTTATAGTGAGAAAAAGTTAAGGTATGTGTTGATTTAGAGATAAAGTGAGAGTTTCGAATGAATAGGAGTGAAATAATTGTGATTTTTTAAACATAAAATCACCATGGGCAAGGACACAGCTGTGATCTGTAAGCCCAATAACTAGAAGTTCGAATTCAATACGTAAAATTTAAGACAATTGGATAAAGTATTCGATTGAGCCTAAATTATACGAAAAAGCTAAGAGTATTAGTAAAAGTGACATCGTAAGTTTGAAATTAGGAAAATAAGTAATAAATAATTAAATATCATAATATTAAATTACAAGCATATTATCTGTTATTTATCAAAAATGCATAAAATAAGTTTCGATAACTAACAAATCTTGATAACTAACGAGTCAACAGAAATAAATTATTTGCATACTAAAAATTATAAAATAGCATAAATAATATTTAGAAATATCTACTTATATTCCATATGTATTTACGTGTAGATAAAAATACCCAAAATTACTTAAAATACCCGAAATATACTAAATTAATGCTAAATAATTAAAGAAAATTACAAAAAAATCAAAGAAAAATTAGGAAAAATCAGAAAAAGCAAGGAATTGTTTGGATTTAGGTCGTGGTGTGCTAGGATTAAGAAGAAAAAAATTAACCAATTAAATTAGGGCAAATAAAAAGTGAAATGGAAAAGGATAAGGCCAAATGTCAATAAAAAATTGAAAGAAAAAAAATCAAAGCAACTCTATAAATGCCCCAAACTCCAATTGGAACTCATTTGGACAATTAAGAATAAAAGAAAATTTAAGAGAAATCAAAAAGAGAGAATTAGGTTTTTTTACAAAAATTAACAAATTTAGTATATAATTAGGGTTTAGAGAAAGAACCCACAACCAATGGCCATCTGAAAATGAACAGTCACCACCACTACACCTTACCCCTACTACTCATTGTTGTCGACACTTGGAGCTACCACTGGTGGCTGAAAGTCGTTTAAATAGGTGAGTTCGATTTTAATCTGAATCTTGTTTAATTTATTTAAATTATCAAATTTATTTAGAAAAATATGAAATTTGGTATTACAAGGTTTTTATGTATTTAGATTTAGGAAAAAATAATATCTGAAAATATATAGTGCTTTAGAAATCTTGCAAACTTGAATTTATTTCAATTTGTAAATAAATAGTTTTAATAGTGTAGTTTTGAGCTTAATTTTTTTGTGTAGGCTCTTTAAAGGATGTAGAATAGTATTGTGAAGAGATTTTTTAGAAATAAATTTTTGAAATTTTCAGATAATTTTTAGGCCTTAAAATGATGTATAAAATGGGTAATTTGATCTAATTTAGTAATTAAATGGATAATTACTAATTTAATATATAATTAGGTATATTAAGATGTTAATATCTAATGTAGTATAATAATTATAGCATTTAGGGTGTTAGATGTAATTATTAGGTGTAATATGTAGTGAATATGTATAAATTAATAATATGTAAAATTGGATTTATAACAAATATAAGATATTAGGATAAAATTGATAATAATAATAATAATAATAATACAACACAATAAATCTAATACAAAACTTAAATTTTGGTAATTATATGAAAAATATAAATTTTTCTCACATCAAGAGTAAATTCAGTAGTTAAACAAGGACTAAGATGTACCATACAAACTAAAATACTAGTTAGGAGTCAAAAGTGATACTTAGGATACTTAAATATAATGTGATTAATTTTACATTATAGTTCAGATTGCATTTTTAGGATTTACATTTAACACCCATAGTTAAAAACTAATCACAACCAGATTTGAAAACTGACTCCGAAACTAGCTTAGAATAAGATTGGTAATAAGTAATATATATATATTTGGAAAATTAGGTCAAATCATAATTTAAAGAGTATATGTCATAAGGATATAAATACTAAAAGAGTAATTACATTATAGGACACGTGGAAACAAGTTGACCTGCAGTAAGTTAAGTGAGTGAACCAAAGATTTCAAGTAAGTTGGGTTCAATACATCATTGTATTTTAGAGTACTACATTAAAGTACTCGAAGGCTTAGGATTATATATGATTGTGCTTGTAAGTAGCTATATGAATAGTGATGTTGTATTGGTGATGTCTTGTGAATTAAGTGGTGTGAGATTATTTAGTCATCTTGAATTGAACTTAATTATAATTGACCTAAATACCTTAATTAGACATGCATTACAACCCTTTAAGGGGCTGTCAAGATTATCCAACTAAATACCGATACTTTTGAAAAAGATAGTGTTGAATAGTATAATGGTCTTTTCTTTATCCTTAGTTGAATTAAGTAACAGGAGAGGAGGTCATGGTAAGGATGAGGGCAATGGTTTGAAGGATAGTCATGAGAGGAGTGGTGTCTTCATTACACAAACTTGAGTTTGGTTGTGAGTTGTTGCATAAACATGAAAACTCCTCAACCCAGATTAGAACCAGTGAAATGACTCTTATTTCACAACGGATCGTACCACTTTGTGTGATTGCATTTGCGTGTTACATTACATATAATTAATTGTTGGAAAACTTTATTGTGTTTGTTATGCATTCTTAAGTCCTCATCCTAACTTGCTAAGTTGTTGGTTGCTCATATCCTTATAGATTTTCTTCTAGGTTCCAATTGAGATGTCGCAACGTAATTATCTTAAGGTTAGTTTCTTCTTAAAGTTCTATGGGGGAGTAAGAATCATCTAGCTGAACAATCAAGCCCTTTAGTGTTTTGTTAGTACTCTTAGGTTTATATACTAGTCTTGTAATACGTTACTTATCAGACCACTGTATCATGTAGAATTTCCTAGGATTTTGAGACAATATAAATATAATTATGTATATACGACTTAAAGTTTCTAGCTTTGTATGTAAATTTGAGCAATAATTTTAATTGAGTTATTTATTTCAAAGGGAAGAGTTGTAAACGTGTTGTATAAATCATATCTACGATAGTGACTGTAAGATCGGTTTCTATCATAGGTTAGTTTACAGGCGAGACTATTGTGACTTCATCGCTTTATGGTGTAACATGATCTTTGGCCACGTTTTTTCCCTTAATCTGCATTCTTACCTAAGGCTTGATCATAAGCAAGGATCACAGGCATGATCTTAGCCGTGATCCTCTCGACTAACTATTTCAAACTTCTTCTTAAGGGGACCACGAGCATGTTCATGACCATGAAATATGTTGTGATCTTCTTTGACTCTTAAATTCAATTTTTCTTAACTTTCCTTATTTCTTTACCTGATATCATCAAAGACACAATTGATTGAGTTGCTAAAAGTCATGATTCAATTGAAAAACACTTTAATTGTAAGATTAACAACTTTCAATGACAATCTTACTACAAAATCTAACAATTGACAACTGAAATAGAGTAGAAATTATTTATCAAGGAAAGAAAAACTGATAATAATTTGACTTAATCAATAGAACTAAAATAAACGATTATTCAAACGAAAATTAAAGTGAAGATAACTTACGTTACATCTTAAGAAACGCTATTGTTTAACATCATTAGCTTGATAAACTCATCTTTCCCTTAATTTCGGTTCGACTTACTAGTCTGGGATTCTATTCAGTATTTCCCAAGCAAACTCCCTTATTGCCTATACTAAAATAATTTAGAGGTTAAACATAACAAATAAAGAAAATATTTGAAATAAGAAGGATGTAATTAATCAAAATATGTTAAAAAAAATTTATGAAAGCGAGATTTTTCCTAGTATCTTAATTGGTTTCACTTCATTGACTTTTTGGCAACAGTGCCAAAAAATTAATTGGTAAATAAGAGTACTTATTGAGTTATAGTACAGTAAACAAAGTTGAGTACGAGTGTCAATCCTATAGGAAGCCATGAATATGAAGAAACCTTAGATTACTAGCAATATACCTTAAATCACCAATTATATAACTTAACAATATAGAATAATTCTATTTAACAAGTAAAGATTAACAAGGAATAATAAATTATATAAGAATAATAAAATAAACAAAACTAAATAAAATAAATAAGATTAATTGAATTAAAGAAACACATAATCCTTAGTAAATCTTATTATCTATTACCTAATTCTATGTGACTTTTCAATCTCAGTTAGAGATTCCTAGAATGAATTATCGGACTCACGTCTCTAGCTAACTCCTAACCATGAGTATACTCGACCTAAATCACTTCTGTAATAATATATCTAAAGATCGCATTAGAATCTTAAATCCATTTATTAGGTTGCCCTGTTCCCCAAAACTAAATAGCTAAACATTTTATATTTTGTTTTAACACTAGAATGTAATTACTTGTACAGGTAGATGATAAGATTAAAATATTTAAGATTTAGAAGGCTTGAGTGTAACCTATGAAGGTTCTAAGTTACTCTCTTAGTTACCCTCTGCTTTAGCTATTGAGGAACTTTAGGCTTTAAGTTCTTCATGAGTCTCGATTGAGCCTTTTATTTTTGCTAAGAGTTTAAATCTCATCCTTTTCTTTGTTTTTAATGGAGTTTCAACATCAAAATCATCAATTTAAGGCATATCAATATATTTAGCATTTATAAATTCTTCATCCACTCTTATAGCCTTATTAAACATATGATATGCTTTACTATATAAAAAATAACCTAAAAAGAGAGCTACATCAACCCATTCATCAAACTTATTGAAACTTTATCTCGATTTCTTTACAAAACATTTGGTTCCAAACATATGAAAATAGGAAATAGAAGGTTTTATTAAGTATTATGAAGAATAGGAAAATTGAGAAAAGTATAAGTATTATGAAAACAAGAAAGCAAACATTAAGGGTGAGATACATTTCAAGCAAAAACATGCATGACTTGTTAATTAAATTGGAGAATCAACGAAACCGATAGAATTAATAACAAGTATAAATTGATACAAAAGCAAATGTAGATTAGAGCAAACAAAAAGATAAAGCTAGTTAAGTTCATTTAGTTCTCATATTTATTTTTTGACAAGCGTTTCGTCATTATCAAAAAGGGGGAGATTATTAGAAACTCCACAACAAGTTGTTTTAATTGTAACAAAAAAAAAAAATACATCCTTAATGTTACTAATGATGTTACTAATGAAGCTATTAAGTGTGCAGATAAGACAGATCTTATGAAACTTAAATAAGTAATTAGAACCAATGAGTAAACTAAAGAATAAGTATCAATTAGAACCTAAAAAATAAATATTAGAAGTGAAGATTTGATATAGAAACAATGCCTAACCAAATAGATGAAGGAAAAAAAAGTATAAAAAAAAGATGTTGAAAGTATTAAGAACTATGGAAACATTTGCAGCACTAATACAACATGTTGAACTAGAAGCTTCAAGTACATTACAAGTCAAAGACAAATTTGAAATCTAAACAAGAAAGGAAAAAGAAATATCAGAAGCAAGAAAACTATAGAATCCAGACAAAATGCTACAAAAGTTTAAAACATGAACATAGTCATAAGCTATATTTGTTTAAAAGCAAAAGTTAATAGTAGAAGACAACATTATGTAATTATAGGTTAACGCAAGCATTTGGGAGAAGATATATTTAGGTAATATATCTAATCTACAAGGGACATCAAAATGAAATTCAAATATTAAAGTTTGAAACAAATCAAAAAATTATTAGAAGTAATGGAAGAACACTTTCTAAAAGACACAAAAGAAGGAAAGTATGGATAACACATATCTTTGACAACTAAAGCAAATATGATGACAAAATAAATTGAAGAATCACAAAGATTTTGAAGATAATGGTTGTCAATGACTATTGCCAAAAATATAACAAGTGAACAATAGAATGAAGTCTATTTAAAAGATTGAAGACTTAAGAAGGAAATATACTTACAGATATAGAGACATAGAGATAATCAAGAACAAAGAGATATGATAAAGAACAAGCAGAACAAGTGATTTTGTGATCTTAAGAAAAGTTTTTATGTGAAAACTATATGAGTCAACATGTCAAATGTATTGTGAGAGATCGAGAAACTGAGCTAAAATGTGAAGAATCTTATTTTAATACTCAAAGAAAGCAACTAAACTCTTTAAACTTAGTAAAATACTATTTGAGAGAATAGTGAAGGAGCTTTTATAAACTTATATAATCCTAAGGTACGAATTAGGAGGCAAGGTAGAGTCATGGGAGCTTATGCCTCATTTGATTTCTTTCAAATAGTAGGATATTTAGGTGTAGAGGACCTAATCCCCTACGTTGGGTGTTGGAAAAGTAAATCGATGCATAAGGTGGAACTATAATGTTGATTATCTAATCTTTTTTATCCCTTACCAACCCAACCCTAACCCTACCCCTACCCCACCTGACCCCAACCACCCCCCCACCCTGCCCTCGCCTCCCCACTCCCCCCCCCCATGCATCA
>JAMXBB010000007.1:66364002-66465421 GCA_024138015.1 Lumnitzera littorea
CACATATACATGTACCTACACGTCCCTATACATGTATATTCCTTATATACATAATTAACTATAATAAGAATATTAGGTATTTATAAATACTTATACCCATCGAAATCATAAATATATATTTATATATATGAGTTATATGAAAATTCCTCAAAATTACACTATGAAAATACAAAATACGTATAAATATACATATATAATAACAGTAAATACAAGTATAAATGTACGTATATACATATATGTATACATGTATGGGTATACATATAATAATACTATACATATAAGTATATGTACAAATACATATACTAGTATATTAAAAGTGTATATATATGAGCATACATATAAAATATATAGACATATATGTATAAAATGAATACATTCATATTATAATATAAGTGTTTAATATAAAGTAATAAAATAATTAAATATAACATATATATATATATATATATACATATGGATGGGCTAAAACCCATAAAGAGATAATTTAAGCCTGTAATGCATGTCTCAATTCATTCTAATAGTATATGAATATATGTAATAAAAAAATAAAATTAAGAAAATGTTATAAATTGCCACGTGGACTAATAAAATTATCCTACATTGGCAACCTATTCAAATAATTTATTTAAACTACAAATTATACTAATAATGATAATACATAATAATAAAAGTTCAAAATTATAAGAATATAAAAAAAATATAGAAATTAATTAGATCATAAATTATCAAAATAAGACACAAAAATAATAAATTTAAGTTAAAATAACTAAATCTATAATAATTTAAGCCTATGTCGAAAAATGCGGGCCTCAACGTTCAAAACGGACCTCATCATGCAAACGTATGTCCTAAAATGATTAAAATCGACTATAAACTCATAAATATCGAAAATAAAACAAAAAAGTTAGATACGATTAACTGTAGACACCTTATTTTTGCTATTTTATTTTAGTATTTTTATTAGGCCAGGTTAAAAATTGAATAATTAATTAAAAAAACAAAAATTGAACAAATAATAAAAAATAAAGTGTTAAGTTATATTAAATCAAGTCGAGTTGAGTCGAGTCAAGTCGTTTGGGATTAAATTAGATAATGGTGTACATTCAATTTAATAAATTATAAGTCGTTAAAGAATCGAGTTTCCTTAAAATATTTTTTAGTCTAATCTAATATAAAGTGGGTTTTTATCTAATTTATATTGGGCTAAATAGATTTAGGATTTATTAAATAAGTTAGTAGGCTAAATCAAGATAGACTAAGTTGAGCCCTAAAGATAGAAAACCCAAATCAATATAGGATTTTTAAAAGTTAGGTTGAATCTTTAATGAATCTAAATTGGGGATTGTCGTATCTTTCGTATCTGGATTTGTTAAGATTAAATCTATGACAAAAAAGATTCAAAAGATTCAGTTGATAGCTTATCAATAGTAATGTAACTGTAAAGTTTTGACATGTTTTCACAATCCACAATATACATCACAACACCTTACGAACACAATCTCTCGCACATCTACAATAAACCTTAATCATACATTTCACTCACACAGCACAACACCATTCCTCACCGTTGCGCCTGATCACAGCATGATCACTCTACTAATCACTCGTACGTTGTCTGCACATTGCACATTGTCCACTACCTTAATCACATACGCTGCATTGATCACTCACCCCCTACTGCATACACTCTCTCCCTTACGACACATATATACATTGATGTACGCCACATACCATTCACTCAATGATCACCGTTCACTCACACACATGATAACACATACATGCCGCACTAACACCATAATATACACACACAGTACCCGATACACATTCTATGCACATACTGTAATCCCATATACGCATAGCCCACATACGATCACTCCTACACACAATTCCACCCGCACAAGACATACTCTCGATCAGGCACACTCCACACAATTCGATCCAGTTCTACGTACACACCTTTGATCATGTACAGCTCTACAATAACACATATATGCATAATAACAACTTCATCCAATTAGCGGCCACATGATCAACGGTCCGTCAAATAGCAATTCCACACAAAGCAAAACAATAATGCAATCTACGTAAGTTTTCTCCCTAATCCGACCTACATTTTAGAGTATAGTTAGGTTTTTCTTTTTTTAGTATAGTTATATTTTATTTATTCCCCTCCTCACCCCCTCTTATTTTATTTGTTTTTCTTATTTTGGTTTAGATGATTTATTAATAACCCATACTAACTTTAGTTTATTTTTATATAGGTTGTATTTTAGTGATAGTTTTAGTTTTTTTTTAAATTATATGATTTATTTATTTATTGTTAGTTTTATTATATGGGTATATTAAAGTTTTGCATTAGTTTTTACACAATTAAGATTTTATATATAATTATTACTAATCTAAGTCTTTATAAGTCTTTTATGTCAATTTGCATTGATTCATGCCTTTCGTATCTCTTGTATAAATTGCATATTTTAGCATAAAGTTGCATACTTTTAGTCAAAATTGCATATTTTAATAAAATTCAATATTTTTGTTCGAAATTGCACTTTTATATGAAATTTGCATCTAAATTTGTTTATTTTTCATTAAATCTACATTTTTTAAAAAAGTCGGTATTTTAGGGATTTTTAGAAAAATCATTTTGTCACTTGTTAGTTTTTCATAAAATAAAAAAAATTTTAATTGGCATCTTTTCTATGGTTTACGTTTTTTTTTTTTTTCATGATCCATAGTTAGGTATCTTTTCTATTATTTAGACATCTTTTCTATAGTTAAGCATTTTTTTTATGATTCGGATATCTTTCTATAGTTAGACATCTTATCCATAGTTAGGCATCTTTTGTATGATTCAAACATCTTTTCCATGACTTAAACATCTTTTCCATGGTTAAGCATATTGTCAATAGTAATTGCATTTTTCTCATAAAATGGCACGTTTTTCATGATAATTGTATATTAGCATAATTTCATAAAAGTTGCATCTTTTATTTTTTTTTTCATTTAGGTGCTTTAGGATTTTTTTTTAAGTTTTGTCACATAGTAGTTTTTCTAAAAAATAAAAAATACTAACTTAGAGGTTTTTTAAAAATTAAGTATTTAGGTTTTTTTTAATTGGGAATAAAAATTTGGTTTTTTTATGATTTTTCTTAATAGAAATAAATTAGTTAAAAAAGCATAAACTTGGCTTAATTTTCAAATTAAAAAGAATCAACCTACTAAATCTTTTCTAAAAAAAGAATTACGTTGGTTTGATCTTGATTAGTGGGCATGTAGATACCTCTATAATAGCCATAAAAAATATGAAAACCATTTTTTTTCAAAAATTCGTAATAAAAAAATCATAAAAAATTTATTTTAGTTATATTTTTGCATATTTGTACATTTTGTAGCATTTTTAGAAAAATTATCATTATTTTTTTTCTTTACATGATGACTTAGTTTTAATAGGTTAGCCCCTAAACTTAGTTTCTTCTAGTTTAATTTTCTAAAAAATTATGTTTTAGAATATTTGCAGACTAGTGGCTAAATTAGGGTTTTCCTACCCCAAAACCCTAATTTCATTTTTTACCAATGTAACTTGTTGGCGACTCTAATTTTTCTAAATATTTTTTTTTTAAAGAAAAATGTTTCTTTAATTTTATGTCGAGTAATTTATATTAAGCGGACTAGGTTTAGTATAGGTTAAATTAAAGAAAACTAAAATAAAGCTCGATAGAAATGGCAAGTCCATTTGGGATATTAGTGGGCTAGCCATGTAAAAATTAAAAAATTAATTAATGGGCTCTTTGAATTATTTTTCTTTTATTGTTTTATAGTTGTATTAACTAGTTTTTAGTGATACAGGCTTTAAGAATAAAAAACCCTATCCAATGGGCCCGTATTGGGGATTTGGAGGGTTTTTAATTATTAATAACTATTTATATGCTTAGATGTGGTCGGACCTAGGCTAACTTAGGAACTTAGGATGAGTTATCATTATATAACTCTCAGGTCACTAAGGTCTTTACCTTTACCTGGCAATGATAGGCGAGCTCACTAAGCTTTGATGTAGCCCACTAGGTTTTTTTTTTTTTTAGAAATCCTTGGAGCTACAAAACTTGAGACACATGGATCCTATCCTCTTGCATCATTTTTTTTTTTTAAAGGGATGGTCATTTTTGAATTATAGGAAAAGTTTGATTAATCAGCGGTAAGTTCAACATTCTTTTTCAAAAAAAAAAAGAAAGGAAATTAAGAGAATCAATACCCTTATATATAAGTGCTTATTAGCTTCATTTTTTTTTATTTCGATCCACTTATATAAGCGTATTCCTTAACTGTAGGTTCATAATAATTCCTATAATTTATTAATTATTGCCCCTTGTTGCATTGCATGCGTGTATATCATATTGTTTCTCCTTTTATACCTTATTATTTATGTACATCCTTATATTTGATCATGTAATATATGTTATGTATTGTATTTTCGTTTTATTTTACAAATAAAAGGTAGTGCAACGAAAATTCAAGATGGAACCCACCGAATTGTATTTAATCTTTTATGGGCTAGCAAATGAATAATAGTACAACATTTTTGAAAAAAATAAATAAATAAAGAAATCAGGGGTAAGGAGTTGCAATTTTATTATTTTTCTATGTGACATAGTGGTCATACAATTTTTTTTCCATGTAAAAAAATTTTCCCTTATAAAATATTAAAGGATATTTGCTTTTGTAAAATTTTCTCTATTCTTTGTCTACGTCTATACTCGTAGAAAAATTATAAGCCCAAAAGGGTCTAGCCCCTTTTGTAGTAAATCAATTTTATTGTGAGATTTTAATAAAGTTGCAACTCTGAATTTCTTTTAAAAAATAAATTGTTGCACTATTATCCAATTGCCAACTCGGCATTTGCATGTGTAGACTTTTATTATATATTAATTATTTACTTTTGTTTGGTGTTCTTATTCATATTAAGAATTTTGTACAATAACATACTTTCATTTAAATTTAAAAAAATAAATAATAATCTTCAAACTTGTAAATATTTGTCATCCTTAAGTAATAAATAGTCATTATCCCTAAAGCATCTCCTAATCATCTTTTTATAACATTAGGTACTCCTCTTGTAAAATTATCATCCTTTAATTGTCGGTTGTCCTTTTATAGCTTTGTAATCCTCATGCTATCGTCTCTGTAATTGGGTTTTTTTATTCTTTAGGTAATATTAGCAATCCAGTTACTTGTAGCATAGGTTCTCTTCAGCATCCTTTAGCATTTTCAAGAGCTTTTAGTTCTAAATAGGTCATTACTTTTGGTCATTAATCTTGTAAGATAGTCACTCATTCCCATTGACCTTTTAACTTTCTAATTCATCTAATAAATTAGGGAGAAGCTAGTGATTCGATTTGTATCATTTTTTTTTTTTTGTAAAATAAGTGCTTTTGTACGTTTTTAGAATAAATTTTTCAAAAAAAAAATCATCAAGATTTCAAAAGAAAAATCTACTAATGAGTACGGATTTTACGGCATTTAAGTTATTACTTTTGAGCGGTTAAGCCCATTATTGAAGCCTATAGCCATTCATTTTTTGAAGCTAAGACAATTGACAACAACAACTCCCACTTAGGCCTAATCCTAGCAGTCACTCATTCTGAGCCCAAAGAGATGTGTAGCCTATGAGTTAAACCAAATACTAAGGGGAAAAGGGTAAGGCACAGAGGAAATTGATAAATGAAAATGGTGAAGACATAGCCCATCCCTAAGAAAAGCCCAAGCTAAACACAATCCTTGAAGTGAAGCCTACTATCAAACCTTTTCAAAAACCTTAAACACAAAAGCCTAAACATGAACAACTAACCTCCTCAGTTATTTCAACCTACTCCAAGCTAAATAAAAAGACCCAAACACATGGCCTACTCATCAAGATCGATGCTCTTCAAGCCTAAAAGGTTCTAAACACTCATTCTACAAAAACTAGCTCACCTGCTCTAACCCTAAAACTGAATACAAAGTTAGTCTCTATTATGACTCAACTTGAGCTAGAGGGCCAATAGAAGGATCCATTTAATTAAGTTTAAAAGGGCAATTTTTTTTTAAAGGCATAAGGTCATGTGACTCATTAAGGCATCACAGAATATCCAGTCATATCAATGAGACTAGGGTAGATAAGGGCAAACAAAACATAAAATGTTTTATCATTAAACCAATAAAAGTATCTCATTATTTGAAGTGTTTAGAATGATAAGAGACAAGCCATAATCCCAAACACTGACCCTAAAATACTCATGAGAGTTGAGAGACATGAAAGTGAGGATAAAACTCATTCCTTAAAGGAAGCATATCTTACATGTGATACACGAATTAAAAGGATGATAGGCATTCATTTCATTGCCTATACATTTTTATACCTTCCAAACCCATTTGAGCCATTTGAGGGAAGTTTTTCAAAAAATAAATCCTGTCAAGAACCACCCTACACTGGGGCAACAAGAGGTTAAGGCCACTGATTTTAGAGAACAGGGATAAGCTAACTTATGCTTACTTCAGTTGTGTCAATTCATGAGCAATAATTGTCATAAATGATCCAATTTCTTTATAATGAAATAAAGAGTTTCAAATTGTACATTTCACTCAAATCCATACACCCATTCAAGCACCACAAGGCTATTGATCTTTCTCAAACACTCCCTTACAATCATACCTTACTTCACTAGGCTTATACACTTTGAGCTCATGGTTTTAAGGCCATCAATTTCTTCAGGTGGAAACTCGGACACATAAGAGCAATCATCTTTGGAAAAAAAAAAAGAAAGAAAGAAAAAAGGGGGAAAAAAGGAGAAAAAGAAAAAGAGAAAAAAAAAAGAAAAAGAGAAAAAAGAAGAAAAAAAAAGTAAGGTGATCACATAGGATAGCTTAAAAGCTCTTTAAGGGCCTAAGGCTTAAGTACTTTAGAAAAGCTGAACCTATGAATTTCAAAATTAAAGACCTGAGTCTTCTCTTAATATCCTTTAAAGCATAAACCTAAACAAGTGATTCCAAGCCCAAAGGAATAAAACTTTAATTCTATGGTCCTACCTATTATACCACCCCTAATGAAACTCTTTTGACTAAAGAATTTGATTTATGTTAAGCAATCATTGCTCATGAAACTAGGGCAAGCCCATTTTAGTATTTTCCTTTAAGGTTCTTGACTTATAGGCTTGGGTTGAGATATTATTTTTTTTTTCAAAAATTGGCCAACACATTGATATTCCCTTTTGTTTAAGCCAATGACCAAAAGCTTACGTTAAAACCTTAAGGAAAAGACTTATCAAATCAATCAAAATGTATCGCTTACAAGATTGATCATAATTTTTAGAATCATAGTTAGGGATGAAAACAAGCTATCTAAGAGTGTGAGGAAGTCCCCTTAGACTAAATTATTCAAATAATTGAGATACTTTCCTTGGTAGGAAACTTACGGATGCAAAAGTCAAGCATGCCCTAGGGGCAAGAGAAGCCCTTCACTCAGAATTAAATGAGAATTCCTTATGGCAAGAAGAACAAGGTGTTTAATTGAAGGTTTTTTTCCATCATCATAATAGACAAGCAATCAAAGATGAAAAATGAATAGCTAATGGGCTAAAAGAATGAGCATACTACTTATTTGTAACATTTAAAGTTGGTATAATTTTGTTACTTATTGGCAAGAAAAAAGATGAACAATTTTTTTTTTCAATAAAAGCACGCTTTTTCCTTTAAATTTAAAAACATGAAAAATTTGAGAATTTGCAATGTGAACTTTAGTTACCCTTGCGTGAGGAACTTTAGTAATCCCTCAAGGGAATTTTAAGAACCTTAGTGATCCTTTTGGAACTTTGGTTATCTTAATAGGAACCTTAGTTATTCTTATATTGGGAACTTTGGTTTAAGAACCTTAGTCAGCCTTCCTTAAGAACTATGGTTATCGAATTCAAGAGTCTTAGTCATTCTTAATTCAAGAACTATGGTGTAAGAATATTCAAGAGCTCTGGCCATCCTATGAGAAGATTATTCATGAACCTTTGTCATCATGCTAAGACCTTAGGCCATCTTAGAAATTTTGGGAACTTTAGTTGTCCTGTGTTCAAAATTCAGAAAGTTTCCTTATTAGAACTTTCGTCATCCTACATTAAGGGACATTAATTTTCCAGGGATAAAAAAAAAAAAAAACAATTACCATGCTTTTAAACCCTTTTTCTAAGTTTTCTTCTTTGAAAGATCTATCCTTTTAAGAAGCCAATTTTTCTTTTAAGACCATCAATTTTCTGGCATAATGACTACCTTAATTTTTTTGTCTTGTTCTTTCAAGACAAGCTCCTTATCCTTCCAAGACAAACCTCCCTTAATATTTTTGCCCTATTATTTCAAGATAGGCCCCCTAATCTTTTACCGTATCCTTTCAAGATAAGCACTCTAATCCTTTGCCTTATCCTTTCAAGATAGCCCCCCTATTTCTTTGTCCCATCCTTTTAAGATGAGCCTCTTATTCCTTTGCCCTATCCTTTCAAGATAGGCCTCTTAATCCTTTTGCCTTATCATTTCAAGATAGGCCCCTATCCTTTTGCCGTATTCTTTCCAGATAGGCCCTCTAATCACCTGCCCTTTCCCTTTAAGATAGGCATCCCAATCTTTAGCCCTTTTCCCTTTAAGATAGGCATCCGAATCTTTAGTCCTGTTCTTTTAAGATAGGCTCCTTTTTGCCTTATTCTTTTAAGATGGGCCTCCTAATCATTAGCCCAATTCTTTTAAGATATGCCCCATAACTTTTTACCCTATCCTTTCAAGACAAACTCCTTTTTACCCTATCCTTTCAAGATAAGCCTCCTAATCATTTTCCCTGTCCTTTCAAGACGGACTTCCTATTCCTTTGCCCTAACCTTTCAAAGATGGGTTTCCCATTCCTTCACCCTACCCTTTTAAGATGGGTTGTTTATTCTTTACATCGACCTTTCAAGTCGATATCCTTATTCAAGATAAAGCACAGCTTAGCTGACTATTCAAGTTAGTAATCTTCACTCTATCAGTTCAAAGTAGGGTTTGGCAAAAATGTGTATCTCTTTTGTTTTTGTAGCGAAGTTTTAATCGAATTTCACTACAAAGAGAGGTAGTTGTAGATACCTTATTTTTGCCATTTTTATTTTAGTATTTTTATTTGTCTAAGTTGAAAAAACAAATAAATAATTAAAAAACAAAAATTAAAAAAATAATAAAAATAAAGTATCAAGTCATATCAAGTCGAGTCGAGTCGAGTTATTTAAGATTGAATCGGATAATGATGTACATTCGATTTAATAAATTCTAAGTCATTAAATAATTGAGCTTTATTAAAATATTTTTTAGTCCAATCCAATATAAAGTGAGTTTTTATCTAATTTATATTGGGTTAAATAGATTTAGGATGTATTAAATGAGTTAGTGGGCTAAATCAAGATGGACTGAGTTTGACCCTAAAGATAAAAAACCCAAATCAATATAAGGTTTTTAGAAGCTAGGTTAAATCTTTAATGAATCTAAATTGGGGATTATCGTATCTTTCATATCTAGATTTATTAAGATTAAATCTATGACCAAAAAGATTCCAAAGATTCAATTAGTGGCTTATAAATAGTAATGCGACTGTGAGGTTTTAACACGTTTTCACAATCCCCAATACACACTACAATACCCTACGAACACATTCTCTGGCATATCCATGATCAGCCCCAATCATACAATTCACTCACATAGCACAACATTGTTCCTCACCGTCGCACCTGATCATAACATAATCACTCTACCAATCACTCACACGTTGTACATACATTGTACACTATCTACTACCTTAATCACACACGTTGCATCGATCACTTGCTCACTGTACTAACACACTGCACCAATTACTCACTCCCTGCCGCATGCACTCTCTCCCTCGTGAAACACACGTACACTGACGCACACCACACACCATTCACTCATCGATCACCATTCACTCACAAACATGATAACACATACACGTTGCACTTGATACCATAACATACGCACGTCGCACCTGATACACATTCCATGGATATACTCCAGTCCTACACATATATAGCCTACATACGATCACTTCCACACACAATTCCACCCACACAACACATACTCTCAATCACATACACTCCATGCAATTCAATCTAATCCTATACACATACTTTTGATTGCATACAGCTCTATAATAGCACATGTATGCGTAGCAGTAACTTCACGTGATCAGCAACCATATGATCAACAACTCATTGAATATCAATTCTACACAAAGCAAAACAACAACGCAATCTACGTAAATTTTCTCCCTAATCTGACCTACATTGTAGAGTATAGTTGGGTCTTCATTTTTTTAGTATAGTTATATTTGTTTTCCACCCACTTGTTTTATTTGTTTTTCTTATTTTGGTTTAGATAATTTATTAATAACCCACACTAACTTTAGTTTATTTTTATGTAGGTTTTATTTTAGTAATAGTTTTAGTTTTTTTTTTTAATTATATGATTTATTTATTTATTGTTATTTTGTTAGTTTTATTATAAGGGTATATTCAAGTGTCACATTAGTTTTTACATAATTAGGATTTTATGTAGAATCTTTACTAATATGAGTTTTTGCAACTCCTTTATATTGATTCCCATTGATTCATGCCTTTTGCATCTCTCGCATAAATTATACGTTTTAGCATGAAGTTGCATACTTTAATCAAAATTGCATATTGTAATAAAATTCAATATTTTTGTTGGAAATTGCACTTCTATAGGAGATATTTTTTATTAAATCTATATTTTTAAATAAAGTCAATATTTTAGGGATTTTTAGAAAAATCATTTTGTCACTTGTTAATTTTTCATAAAATAAAAAAATTTTAATCAACATCTTTTCTATGGTTGAAAATCTTTTCCATAGTTTGGGATCTTTTCATGGTTTAGTTGCTTTTCTATAGTTAGGGATCTCATCCATAGTTAGGCATCTTATTCATAATTTAACCATCTTTTCCATGGTTAGGCATTTTTTCTATAATTCAAACATCTTTTTTATAGTTAGGCATCTTATTCATAATTAAGCATATTTTCTATGATATAGACATTTTTTTCATAGTTAAGCATTTTGTCAATAGCAATTGCATTTTTCTCATAAAATGATATGTTTTCCATGATAATTGCATATTAGCATAATTTCATAAAAGTTATGTCTTTTATTTTTTTTTTCATTTAGGTGCTTTAGGATTTTTCTTTTTAAGTTTTATCACATAGAAATTTTTCCAAAAAAAAAAAAAAAATACTAACTTAGCGTCTTTTTAAAAATTAAGTCTTTATTTTTTTTAATTGGGAATAAAAATTAGGTTTTTTTAGGATTTTTCTTAATAAAAATAAATTGATTAAAAAAATGTAAACTTGGCTTAATTTTCAAATTAAAAAGAATTAACCCACTGAATCTTTTGTAAAAAAACAAAAAGACATTTGTTTAATCCCAACTAGCAAGTACGTAGATACATCTAGGGTAGCCATAAAAAATATAATTTTTTTTTTAAATTCGTAATAAAAAAATCATAAAAAAATCATTTTAGTTATATTTTTGCATATTTGTACATACCTTAGCATTTTTAGAAAAATTATAAAAAACAAAAGCCTATTTTTTTTTTTTATCTTTTCATGGTGACGTAGTCTTAATAGGTTAGCTTCTGAACTTAGTTTTTTCTGATTTAGTTTTCTAAAAAATTATTTTTTAAAATATTTATAAACTAGTGGCTAAATTAAGGTTTTCCCACCAAAAACCTTAATTTTATTTTTTATTAGTGTAACTGGTTAGCAATTCTAATTTTTCTAAATATTTTTTGAAAAAAAATATTTTTTAAAGAAAAATGTTTCTTTAATTTTATATCGAGTAATTTATATTAAGCAAACTAGGTTTAGTATAGGTTAAATTAAGGAAAACCAAAATAAGGCTTGACATTAACAAAAAGGTTCAATTAAGGGAAAACTAATACAAACCTAGGTAGATTTAGGTAAACAATTATATATAATAACTCGTTCACTTAGTTACTTATTACTTTTCTAATTTATAATAATTAGGTGATCCTAACAATGGTTCGGATCTTCTTATGGACTACTACAATGCTTAAGAAATGCTATAGCTAAGTGAGTATTCCCTATGATTCTATGCTTGTTTGCATTTATAGTTATAGTTAATGAATTTAAATCATACAGTTAATTGGATGATGTGTGGGTTTAAGCCATGCATGTGAACGCTATTACTTGTTGAAGTGTGAAGTTACCTTAAATACCAATAACTAATTATTTGTTGCATAGTAGATTGGATAGGAATTGTACTGTTTATGATATTGACTTGTCATACAATAATTAGACTTAACTATAGTTGACTTAATAAGTAAATTGGAATATGCGCAGACATGCATTGCATAAATTAATTCTAGCTGTCACATCATAAAGAGGTAATGAGAGGCCATACAAAGGTTGTTAATTATATGAATATAGTGGTTTAGTATAGTACACATGTACAATATGACTTTACCTTGATCCGTGAGAATACTAGGCAATAGACGCGCCAACTACCTAACTAAGGGTCGAGTCTAGAAGCCTCTATTTAGGTTTGAGTGTAGATTATAAGGGCCGACTCACGATTATACCTTGAACTTGGTCTTTGATTAAAATAAATAGATTGATTTATTTGAATATGAAATGTGGAGTTTCATAGTAAAGTAAGTTTAGATATAATACTCAGATTTGATTGGTGTCGTGTATACTCCAACCCTAACTTCGGAGGGCGTTAAATCTGAGTTACGTACAATACCTAGTTAATTATATATATTTGATTGGCATTTTGTTTGCTCGTTCATTTATATGCTTAAATTAATGTAGGAATAACTTGCTTATTAGTATGGTTGAGGGATTAACTCACTAAGCTATTTAGCTTATACCCTTGTAGACTTTTGATGTAAGGCTATCTTTTTGTAGATGCTGGCCATTGGATGTCGAAGGTTGGTATTGAATTTTGGGCAAGTGTAAGCTAATATGAGTGTCAAGAGAACATATGTAGACTTTTATGTATACTTTCACTATGACCTTGTTGTAGTTACTTTACTACTAATTTGGAATACTGTATCTTTTGTTTAGTGTAAATATTTCGATTTAAATGTTATGTGAATAAAAGTATGTTATAATATCATTTTTATCTTATTACTCTTAAGAAGTCAGTGATTGTAGTAGCCTTGTATGTTGTATAAAGGATCCATGATTAGAAGGAAAACCAATCTATGGTTTTTTATGTGATATACAATGTGTGCCACTATTAAGCCGCACTTGGGTCATGATAGAAATTTAGGTGAGAATTGTAATTATTCAACCTTATACTTACATCCACTCTTCTATGTCCATTATTGGGGACCTAGTCTTCTAAATCGATATCATTCCACTATATCCAAAAATTGAGAGATCACAAGTCCTGTTAACCAAATGACTCGAGGTACCTTGCTCTACTTATCTAGTCAACACTTAACTATCTATAAAGATCACAAGATGTAATCTTCTCTCTAACTGCTATTTCTAGCTCTCCATAAAAATGATAAGAAAGCTTAATAAATGATACAAATTAATCCTCTACAATTAAGTACGAAACAATGAATGTAAAGAAATAAAATGCAAGTGTAGTAGTATCTTCTCAGTTTGCTTTTGAGTGCTTTTGTAAGTGTATCATGATAGTATATTAAACAATTTAGTTTCAGTCTTCAAATTTTGAATTGATATGATACATATTGCTTCTGATGCAATAGCTAGATGATGATATAAAGTTATAGATAGATTCATGCAAGGGCCAATTCCAAACCGTAAACTGACCCATTAAGCCCTTAAACTAGTCAACTTTAAGGGCTTAGGTAGTTTATCCTTAGAAAATCACCAAACCAATGGGCTGCTGAATCGAAAGGCTGAAGTGCCAGTTTAGCCTACTAATTCTAGCCTATACGAAAATTAAAAAAAAAAAAAAGTTTATTAGTTTGTCACCAGCTTTACCTTGCCCAATTCCCACTATCCCCTACTTTCTCTTACTCTTCCCCACTTTCTCTTTTCCACTTTTTCAAACACCACATCCACATCCTACTTTCTCTTGCTCTTTAGTCTTTTCCTTTTTCTTTTCATTTTTCACAAGCACAGACACATTCATAATGTTAGGCCTTGAGCTTCACTTTCATTTCATAACGGCACACATAAACAAAAGAAGGCACTCGTATTTCATATTAGATGAAAGTGGATGCTCAAGCTTAGGCTCAGTATATATTGTGCTAAAAAAAAATTTAAGTTTGTAGGCATTAGTTTTAGTCTTTTTTGCAGGCATTGGTTTTAGTCTTTTAGATCCATCATAGAACAAAAAAATTTTGAAACATTTAAAATTTAAACACATTACGCACATCACCAAAGTTTCATATAAATTAACATGCAAACTTAGAAATGCTTCTTCACAAAATCTTCTAATTTATTGAAACAACATTATATAAGCTATTTGGTTATATTAATCATTTGTTGTTCGCACTTTATTCTTGTTCTCAAGCTTCATTTTTCCTCATTTCCAAAATTCTAATTTGTTTGAGTAATTGCAATTTTGCTATTTAGAAAATAATTCTTATTTTCAGTGTAATTTTTTTTGCATGTAAATGTTTTTACTCTAGTAAAAAAAAATCAAAATATCTCTACGAATCATTTCTTTTGATGTTCCATTTCTGAAAAGAGGCAAACTTCCTCATTAAGCAAAAAAGGTAAGAGGAAGGCTACAGCACAAGTACGTCATCTTCGCTACAACAATTTGAAGATGTACCGGCATACCTACGACTACATCTAAGAGAGAGTACATAACATCATGCCAAACGTCGATCGTAGACCTCTATCACCACCCAGATTTGAACATCTACACAATAGTTGCACAGTAGACATCTTCAAAGATGAGGAGGATGACATCCAAATAATTCTTGAGATGGAGGAGTAACTGATGGGTCAACCGTTAAGCAGATTGAGACCTTCAAGTTTAGGTAAGCCTCTTAGACCTTGTAAATTTGATATATTTACTAAACATTTTCGTAAAGATACAAATGAACAAGAGAACTTATAGGCATATTGCAACTATTGCAACATAAACTAAGCATGGAAAATCAACAAGGGTTACGGTACTTTCAATAGACACTTGAGATCGAAGCATCTTGGAGAGATCGGGATAGATAAGACACACAACAAATCGTATGGAGCGCTGGTTCATCCAGACCAATGTTAATATGGTACGATCACGAGAAGTATAAGTACAATATTATGTAGCACCTCGCAAACATGTACTTGTCCTTTAATGCAAGTTTATCCCCGTGGCAAAGCAAATAAGAATAAGAGATGGTTAACCTTAGTGCTGCCCAAATAAGCCATAGCATGTTGAGTAGAATTAGTTGAAGCTTTACCATAAAGGTAAGCAAGAGTTCGTAGGTAAGTTCGTTTCACTAGATACATTAGTGTTCATATGTACCAATATATGGACGGATCCTTTTCGTAACAATTCATAAATGAGCATAACTTATCACTAGATTGAGGATAATTAGCAACTATGTAAAAGATTATTGGCATTAAGGATATTCAACAAATCCCACATGGCATAAAATATATATATAATTATGAGTGTAATTCTAAATGAGTATGGGTTAAGTAATAAAATTTTTTCAATTGGATTTGATGAGGCAAGTGCAAACACTACCTCCATAGTGAATTTACAAAACCTTTGTCAACCAATGCTATGGGGCATATTTTTTCATATTAGATGTGCATATCATATTCTAAACTTGTATGTCAAGGATGGTATTGCAATTTTATAGGACAAGATATCCTCAATAAAAGATATGGTGAAACTGTAGCTAAGAGCTTGTTCCTACATAAGAAATGGAGAAACTACTACATCGAACACAAGAAGAGATCTAGAAAATTTAAGATGGATGTATAACATCATTAGAACTTAACGTAGGAGTTGTTGTATAGCATCGTTCCTTAAAACAAACTGCTCTATGACTTTGCGATATACAATATACGAGAAGTTGAAATTCACCTTAGCAACTGAAATATATGTATCCAATTACTGAAGGCTTGTTAGGTTTTTCATGATGCAGCCAAAACATTTTCTCAAGTATATAGGCCTAATGTCCATTTGTTCATGATGTTAGCCGTCAGCATTTTTAACGTATTACTTGAAGCATGCACGAACCTAGACCTACACAACTATGGGCTTAATATGGCATACAAGTGGTTGTCGTATTATAGAGAAATTGCCCATATTTATCTTATAGCAACTATTTTAGACTCTAGTTGTAAAATCGAAGTATTGCAAGTGTATTTGAAAATTTATTACGAGTCTATCGACTTACTAATAGATTCCTAAAACATATACAGCTTAGAAGCATAGGATGAGGTTTTGAGAGCTACAACCAACCTAGAAGAGCTTTTCACATGCTACCAATATCAATATGGTGGTTAGACAACATTTTCTCCTTTACTACCCCCTACCGAACATCATTACTCATTTGTAGGTGAGTAGCTACTCGCATAAAAGTTAAAGCAACAACGATTCAGAGGGCCACTAACCAAGTTGCAACATTACATGAGTACAAACTTCGAGTTCTTCGAAAGTATCGCTATAAGGGATTTCAACATCTTGGAGTAGTGGTAAAGGCATGCAAGGAGCTACCCCATCTTATCTTGCATCACCCATCAAATATTTATTGCTCCCGCATCTACAATGGCTATTGAATAAGCCTTTAGTACTGTAGGCCTTATCTTCGATGATTGATGATCCTCCCTTTCCATCATCAATGTCAAGGTAAGTACCTACACCAAAGATTAGTACAAGGTAGCTTATAGAGAATTGCAGATGTAAGGGTCCGATTATAGTAGTCACGTGCATGCCGTGTAAGTAATACGCTACACGTGGCTTTAAAGAAGTTAAACAAGACTATCACTTAAAGAGATTATTAGGTGAGAACAAGGTAAGGAGGAGGAACAGGCAATCTCAATGTCTTAAATGCATAAATAATAGACAAGAAAACCTTAAGAGACCTCGGGCGTTCACCTTCTAGCTTGAGTAAATGAGATCAATTATTTACTTGAATTACTTATTTGATCTTAGAGAGCAAAAATTTTGTATAGTGCAATTATTTCTCTACTCTCTCTAAGAGTTCCAAATGAGGAAAAAATGCTGAGTATTTATAGGTTCTTGGGTAAGATAGCATATGTCCTATCATTTAGGTGATTAACGGATGAGATGAAGCATACTCAATTTGTAATTATCCAGAATAAGCCAACTGATGAGCCCAAGGCTAGTAGCTTTTCTTAATGCATGAGCCTACCTGAAAAAGATTGGATGCAAACAGACTGGTCCAATGATCCTTATTCTAAGCCCTCCAAGCCAAATCTTCTTAAATCATCCCAATATATGGATTAAACTCCTTAAGCCCAATCACTTAGCTCAAGGAGTCAAGCTCAAGGAATCAAGTCTAAATAAATAATAGGTTTAATCCAATAACTAATATAGAAATTTTCAACCTTTTACATTTTGCCCCTTGACCAAAATTCTTATACGAAGTGCAAGTATTTCGAGCATCAATTGCTTACTTTGAATAGTTAGGTTACTATTCAATGCATGCGCATTGTAAAGTCACACCATTGCCGAGTGCACTCACACAATTGAAGGCTTCACTTAGTTGATAGATTGAAGCAAAATGAGCCTAGCGCCAATGCTGTGCATTTATTTATTATATATACCAGTGTGTAAACTTATAGCACCGTTTAATTGCGCATGTTGCTTTCAACTTGCCAGAGTTATATTTGCCCCATGGCAATATACTAAATAAGTTTTTTTCTTTAATAATTTTTTTTATGTTTGGTTCGAGTTTTGAGCTAACTTATCATCCCTGCTCGCGTTATAGCTAAGTTAGGTTTTATATCATTTGTTTCCTAGTCTCGGATGCCCACAAGTAATAAGCCTTAAATATTCATCATTCAATAAGTTGCTATCCCTTTATGAATTAACCCATGTAGACTATTTATCATCGTCTGGGGATCGCTTCGCATGGTCTACTCCCTATGCGTCCTCTGTATTATTATTTCATATTTTGCTTTTAGTGGTAAGACGTGACATGGGGTCACAATTCTAATACATATCAAGCCTCAATTTCCTGCAACATTATTATTATTATTATTATTTTAGTTTTATTTATTTATTTATTTTTACACGATCAAGATATCGCAAAGGAACTCCTCTAATCTTTTTATCCAAATTGTCTTACTCGCCACATCCTCATCCCATGTCCTCATTCACATCTCCCTTTTTTTCTTATCATAAAAATATCTTTCAAGTTTTTGAACCTCAAAGTTAAATCTTCAATATCCATCTCTTATCAAATCTTAGATTTGAATTATTCGTCTCTATCCAAATTTCCTTGCATCGGCTATAAATAAATAAATAAATATATATATATATATTTATATATTGATTTCTCTTCACTTCTCACAATAACAAGTCTTAAAAGTAGGTCTTCCCTTCATCCATTTCCATAATCTTCTTCATTCATTTTTTTTAAATACTTAACTCACAACTTCTTGGTAGTTCTCACTGAAAACATAAGTTGGGCAGCAGCCTTCGATCAACTCCACACCCTTCTCTTTACGCATGGAGAAGTGACTTGTTTCAATCAAAGTAGATTAACTGAGGTAACGCAGATTCGAGCCCCGATCTTCTTTACACTAATATGGGTGATAACTTCTTCTTTTGCAACATATCTCTTTTTCTTTCTTCTTCTTCTTCTTTTTTCACTAAAAAAATTCATGCTTGCTTTCTCTTCTGATTCCTTTCCATAAATTAAACATATTTCATGGGTCGTAGTGTAGAAATTTCACGTCTCTTTGCTCCATCTTCCATTGCCTTCTATTTTTCATCTTTATATATACACACATGTTGAGACAAATTGACCAATGCTGTTGATAGTGATTAGATGAATCTTTTCAAAGTGATGAGCATAATTACTCCTCACTTCAAGTCTTCAGCTTGACTATCGCGCATCCTGATCCAAAGTTAATTGTTTTGACATATTCTCTTTCTTTTTTTTTTTTTTCTGAAATTCTAAATCAGGAGTAAACAAATCCAAAACAGGGTATATTTTTCTTCTTGAAGTCGCTCTAGATATTCTTCTTATACATAAGATTACTTAACCAGCCTCTTCCCTTAGCCATACGCTTCATGATATTGTCTCATGTCAAGCATATTGCTATTGAAACGATGAGAACAGTGTACAGTGGTCCTGGAGTCCCTTTGCGAAAATCGGACGTCTTCATTTATTTTTCCAAATAAACTCCTCATAATAGCATAACAAATTAAGCGAAGCAGCAAAGTAAAATTTCATATACAAGTCCTTCATGCACGACCCTCATGTTTTCGGACCATAAATTTCCATGATATATGCTTTACATAATGAGCTTTGCTTTTCTCGTTTAATTTGGTCACCAAACTTGAAATCACCACCACTTGTAAGAGTCATGTGATATATATATGTAGTATAGATATATGCCCTTTTCTCTTTATCCACATCATCACAATCAACAAGACTTGAATTCATTATCAAACAATTCACAAGCTAATATTTTACAGACTTCGAGTCGTAAGTTTCTTTCTCACATGTAATCACACCATAAAATAAATCTTCTCCATAATAGCGAATAATATCTTGTAATATCCCATCTCCAATAGCAATTTAAATTTATCAAATCTCAATTATATCTCCAAAACTTATCCTCACAACTCCAACCATGTTGGCTATAAATACAAGTGCAAGTCATGGAGTCCTATTTTTGTTCCAATTTCGAATTGCTTGCCTCCGGTTGTCAAGAGCGAATGATCAAACCTATCAGATAAGTCAAAAGCTTAGAGGAGTGTTGCACTTTGTATGTGGATAATCGTCAAGGTTTTTTTTTTTTTTTTTTTTTTTTTGCAATTTGTTGAGTATCTGTTTCTTGAATTAGAGAATATATTGATTTTTGCACTCTAGTAGGGAGAGAGATGAAGACCAATCTAAGTTGAAATATGGAATCTATAGAACAAAAGGACTTGCTAGCGCATCAAGATAAATGCCTACCACCCATCCCGTGTACTAGGGATAAGTGGCTGGACAAGAGTATTTTTGAAGACACATTCTGAGACAAAACCAAGTGTCGAGAAGCTCGCACAACAGCTCCCACTGATGGTGGTCTCCAGTCTATCAAGCATGAGTTTCATGCTGATTCTAGAGATACTATCAGAAGAGATTCAACGTTGCACTTTAAAAATAAGAGGAGAGAGCTACTTCTTTCTAATACCCAATTTACATTCCTAAAGGAACCACCTTCTGGATGGGATGATTAGGTAGCATAAATTGCAAAGAAGCTAGAATACATGACTTTACTAAAGAAGGCTAAAGTCCTCCATGCTATTGCTACTTTTACTCGGTTGCGATTCCTGCAAACAAGTGGAATGGAAGTATGGCAAGCAATCATCTTATGTTAGGGTATTCAAAACCATACGTTTATTACTTTGTGGGGGTAGATAACTCTAACATTAGAAAATTTAGCTATACTATTGAATCTGCACAGCTTTAGAAGAGCCAACCTTACTACTACAATAACCTCTCATAAAGAGCAAATAGAAAAAGAATATAAATAAAATCTTTTCATCACATCAATTTCCCTTGAACCCGGTCAGCTTTCAAGCATCACTAATGGGTGCTTTGAAAGCTACCCAAACTAAGAAGAAGAAGCCATGTTTTGCCTTTTGGCTCACATATTTCTTTAACAAGTGAAGGAAGGACAGGCCTCAAGTTCCAAGCCTAAGTTATGGGAAAGAGTAAGTACCTTCATACCTACTTTTTCCTTTTTCTTTTTTTTCTTATTCAAATGTTGTAGTTGTGTCTTCTACTCATATGTTCTCTTTCCTATCTTTGCAGGTATGAACTTTCCGCTTTCATTATGTTCTGGCTTTCCCTATTTGTATTCCTCGGAGGGCCTGAGAAAGGCATTAATCCACAACTCTTCCTCTTGGCTATACACATTACCTAAGGTAAGTGATTCACTTTAAGTCCCTTCTATTTAGGTTCACTTTACCAACACTTTAACTTATATCACCATGCTTCCGTATGTTCGAAAGGTCAATATGCAATCATTTCACATATAGACCTTGTGTTCCTTCAACTTTTCTTTTATGAGTGGTTTCAAAGACATTTTTCTCCTCCAACTACACAAGACCAACCTGGTCTTACTCTTCCCAGAGTGTAGGCTTGGGTTGAGGGATCGATTGATCAATCACTCCTACAGCTCATTGACTTTGAGGGTGAATTCACATTCTATCCTTATGTTGAGCAAATTGCAAGATATGAAGATAGTGATGGACTTTATCCTCCTAGCTCAAACGGTGAGGTTATCTTAGTGGAAAATCAAGAAAATATCCTTTATTTTCAAGCTAGGTTCCTCTTATTGTGTATTCCAAGGAGCTTACCTTCCCTTCTTGTTAATAAAGACTTAGTTGGCTGCTTTTTAGAGTGAAGAGTCATGGTGTACTCCCCCCATCGAGTTGCACATTAACTTGGTTTTGATTAAGGAATGCCTCGCTTGATTGTCACGATTGAGAGTTTTAAATCTTGTTGGTAATCATTATGTCCAAACGACTTTAGGAAGATTCACCTTGGAAAGTGATATTTATTCTTTCCTTCTACTAGTCACTCTGGGGTTACTTCCCTTAGATGGCTAACACATTGGATGAATTGCCTAGATGTGTTCTAAGCTTATGCCTTTGCATCAGTAAGTGATACACTTTATGCACTTACTGTGTATCATTACTAATTCTTTTTTAAACTCCTAAGGCCTAAGTCTTAAGGTAGTAGAAATGCACGAGAAACTATTACTAAAAAATTAAAATGTCTTAATAGGACAACAGGGCTGAAACCTTTTTTAAAGTCTACGAGTAGCCACCCTTCACCTCCATTAGTAGATTTGAGACAAACCAAGCGAGCATTTATTCAGGAGGTGACTTTATTTCTTTACTCTTGTAGGTTAAGAAGGGCTTTCCTATTATGGTTAGCAAGGACAGTGCTACTATCTTGGGCTCAAGGGTTCATTCAAACAATCCTACTACACCAGTGGTAGCTTTAGATAAAGATAATAATGATGAGGACTTGGTAGATTATAGTGAATCTCTAGTTTAATATGGGGATGCTGACGATGATAGTGGAACCAAAAAGTTGAATGATTCCCTTGAAGTACAAGATATGATAGGAATCAACCCTTTGGAACAATCACATGTAACCGAGCTAGAGGACTCCAAGGATTGTCACAGCTCAAAGCCATATCCAAGACGGGGATTTCTATTCCAAACCAATCTCCTGTAGACTTGGCTGTTAGATTTGCTCATGCCCAACAGTTATGCTTTATTCTAGAAGACACCCTAAGACTAGCCGAGTTGAGCTCCCAAACTGAATATAAACATCTGACTCCAATTCAGCTAACTTCTTTATAGGACTTATTAGCTCTTGACTTGATCCAAATTAAGTCAGGCCTTAACTTTAACGCTTTTTTGCTTCCACCTATTTTGTATCATATTTCTAATGTCTAGCGACCAAGCAAAACATACTTTTTGACACAACATTCGAGAATGATTTTTTTTCTTTTTCTATACTGAGTATTCTTTGTCTCTTTTACTCCTTTTAGAATATCTTATGTAACCTAATTGTAAGAATACCCTTTTGTCTTTTCATATATGTAAAGTAGCCCTATTGGATAGGTATATAAACCCTCACTTGCTTGTACGCTAACAATCATTCATCAATATAGAAATTATTCATGTCTCCTTTAAGCAACTTTAATGTTCTCATTATTCTTCAACTCTTATCTATTCTCTTTAGCAAGAATCAGTGGTGAGTAACCCTTTAGTTCGAACCAATGTATCATATCTAGCGAATTGTAAGCCGAGTAGGATTGAATGATACGTCATATCCATTTAGTAGCTGCTCGAACTTTGCTAGCTTTTCTTTTATTCCTTTTAGTTCATTTCATTATGATACCTCTCCGTATGTCCAACCCCAAAGACGTATCAGCTTCGTTGGTATCAAAGCACAATTCCGAGAGGGAGTGTGTAAAGTTGCAATGAAGTTTTTGGTTCACTTTGTTGTTAGTGGCTACTGTGTTCCTTCTGTAGCTACTGTAGTATGTTCGTATGTAGTAAGTTTGGGATTATGAGCTGATTTATGTTTTGTGTATTGTTAAGTGTGATTTCATTGTTACTTTGTTCTTGCCCTCTTTTTCACCATGAAAACATAGTAAGTTTATTTCTATTCTATTCGAGTGATTATCCGATATTAAAATTGTTAATGAGTTATTAATTTGTTTTGAGAAGTATTGTACCATGTCAGATTTGAGTGTTCAGGATATTATTGGTGACCAAAGCAGTGATGCTCAACTTAGTCATGGTCATAATGGTCGTAACACCCCAGGGTCGGTTGATGACAAACTTAACAAACTCACAAACTTTATTGAGCGTCTAGTCACAGCGATGCAAGTTAACAGACAATAACCCCAAGGTATACAGCACCATAACCCATGAGAAAATGCCCTTAAAAGACACTATGGCTAAGGTAACCAAACTAATCACCCAGTTCGACCATAGTGAGCTAGAGGAGTAGTAGACCGAGCTGTTAGACGAAGACTAGAGTTGGAGGAGATTCAGGAAGATGATGAGGAGCTGGATGTTGAAGAGTTTACGGAAGAAGAAGAAGAAACTGACTATTACCAAGCATAGGGACAATGACACTAAGCTCCTTGAGGGCTAAACAATGCCAAGGTTCAAATCCCGCCCTTCAATCGGAGTGGAGATGTAGATGAGTACTTAGAGTAGGAAGAGAAGGTTAAGAAGGTGTTTGACTATTATGGATATACAGATGCTGTCAAGATTTGACTTGCTGCATTGGAGTTTACTAGGTATGCCACAATGTAGTAGAAAAATTTGAACGTAACTAGGGCAAGGGATGGAAGACAAGGTGTTAGAACTTGGGAGGAGATGGAAAAGGTTGTTAAGGGTAGATTTATGCCTAAGATCTACTTACAAGATACATATGCAAAGTTGTAGGAACTTCGCCAAGGAGGCCAATCTATTAATGAATATGTAAGAGAGTTCCAAATGCTTATGATCCAAGCCAATGTAGAAAAATTAGAGGCCCACACAGTATCGAAGTTCATTTTTGGGCTCAAGTATGAGATTCGCAACATTATGGAAGTGCAAAGGTTTTATATCTTAGAAGAGACAATTAAGATTGCATAGAGGGTCTAAAAGTAGAGAAGAAATGCTTTAAGCCGACCTAGTCCAACATTCTCCCGGATCCCAATTCCGTGCCAACCTATTCAAGCTAAGCCGAAGAGGCCATACTAAACTAAAGCAAGCCAATAGGGCCAAGCAAGTCAACCAGGCTGAACCAAGGCTAAGCTGACCTCAAGAAGATATGAGAAAAGACAAACCTCCAGACAAAAGACTAGCGAGGTGATGCTTTAAATGCTCGGACTTTTGACACATGGTCGTTAGGTGCCAGTGTCGAGCCCTTTTTTAGTTTTCCTTAATTTAATTTATATTAAGCCTAGCTCACTTAATATAAATTACTCGATATTAAATTAAGGAAAAACATTTTTCTTTTTAAAAAATTTAAGTTGCTAACCAGTTAAATTGGTAAAAAAAAAAATGAAATTAGCCAATAATTTGCAAATTTTCTTAAAAAATAATTTTAGAAAATTAACTAAAAAAACTAAGTTCGAGAGCTAACCTATTAAGATTAAATCACCATACAAAAAATAAAAAAAAAAACTAATGGGCTTTATTTTTATAATTTTTCAATAAATACTGAGATATATATAGATATATAAAAATATAACTAAAATGATTTTTTGTTACAAATTTTCAAGAAAAAAAAATAATTTTTTTATACGGTTGCCCAAGAGGTGCCTACGTACTCACTAGTTAGGATTAATCCAACACAATTCTTTTTAGAAAAGATTTAGTGGATGGATCTTTTTTTAAATTTAAAAATCGAGCCAGATTTACATTTATTATTTTAAAAAAAAACTAAAAGATCTAATTTGATGAATTTTCTTTAAAAAAAAAAAGCTAACTAACTAAATTTTTTTAAACTCCAGTTATGATTTTTTATTATTTTTTTTAAATCACTACGTATCCAAAATTTTTTTTTCCCTAAATCCTACATACAAGATATACTAAAATACGTATCTTCTCCGAAAATATGAATATCAAAGAAAATATATGTGATTTTGTCAAAAAAATGCAATTTCGGTTTTTAAAAAATCCAATTTAACTAAATTATTGAAAAATTGAAAATTATCTAAAAAATATAGCAAACAATATGACAATTAAAAAAATTTAAAAAAACCTGCACTGAAGAAAACAAATTAGTAAAATAATTAATTAACTAAAAAATAAAATAAAGAATTAAATAAAATAATTATATTTTTTTACCTAAACGAGTTAAGTCATGCGTAATCGGTGTGTCCATATTGATCATGTTGTGATTGTCTAGACTACATTCGCATATTTAGTGTGAAATATGATCGTGA
Organism: Lumnitzera littorea; assembly: GCA_024138015.1. Taxonomy (NCBI): domain Eukaryota; kingdom Viridiplantae; phylum Streptophyta; class Magnoliopsida; order Myrtales; family Combretaceae; genus Lumnitzera; species Lumnitzera littorea. The sequence continues at coordinate 66,389,680 of JAMXBB010000007.1, forward strand.
AGTTGACAACTTGTAGCGTAGATCGTATGCGATCAGGTGCAATAGTATAGTACGTGATCGTGTGCGGTATGTAACGTAAATTATGTTCTTACATGTGATCGAGAGACCATGTTCATGTTATCGATGAGCGTAGGAAATCGATGGATTAGTATGTGTGTGGGACGATGATCAAATCAGTGTGTGGATTGTGTCAGGTGTAGCATATGTGGCGTAAGTTAGCACATGCAGTATGTGTCTGCTTCGGTGAGTAAGTGCTCATGCATCAGGGAGTGTACGACTATGTTGGTGTGTAACTGGTGTATCAGTGTTTAGGTGAAGGGCGCTAGCGTGTGTGCGAGTGTGATGTCATGATTAATGCATTAGGGAATGTGCAACAAGGAGAGTATGTGATCTTGCGGTAGAGAGTGATCGGGACTGAAAGTATTTGATGTTCAAGATTATGAAAAACGTATCAAAACTTTACCGCCGCATTCTTATTTATAAGCCATACAATCGAATCATTTAGAGGGAGATTTAATTTTAACAAATACCAAATACGATAATAACCAAATCATCAAAGATTCTAGAAACCTTATATTGATTTGAGCTTTCTATCTTTCAGGCTTGACCTGGTCTATCTTGATTTAGCCTAAAACACACACTAGCCCATTTAATAAATCCTAAATCTATTTAACCTAATATAAATTAGATAAAAATCCACTTTATACAAACTGAACTAAAAAATATTTTAACGAAGGTCGATTTTTTAATGACTTAGAATTTATTAAATTGAATCTATACCATTATCCAATTCGACCCTAAACAACTCGATACGACTTAACACTTTATTTTTTTTTTTTCAATTTTCATTTTTTTTCAAACCTGGCAAAAAAAAATACTAAAATAAAAACGGCAAAAATAAGGTGTTTATAGTCTAAACCGATGTATCATAGTGCTCCGAGGAGATGTGATGGATAATACCGACGAGATGTGATGGATAGTACCAACCAGATGTGATGGATAGTACTGACGAGATCAAGCCTGAGGGGGAGAAGGATGTTTGAGAGGCAGAAGCCGAAGGAGAAGAGGAAACATGTATCTATGCTGACTGAAGAGAAGTAGTGACCCTAGTCCTGAGACGAGTATTGAGTTCCCTATTGAGCGTTGAGGAATACTAGAGGGAAAATTTGTTCCATACTAAATGTACCATAAAGAGACAATTATGCACAATCATTGTGGATGGGGGAAGTTGTACTAATGTCGTTGTACAGTCCTTTATGTAGAGGCTGGGATTGTTGACCTCAAAACATCCTGAGCTTACAAACAGCATTAGCTTCATGAAAAGGATGCTTTGCACGTAACTGAACAAGTGACCATATCGTTCGATGTTGGGAACGTATATAGGAATGTAGTTTGTGATGTCATCCCTATGGGAGCTTTACACCTTTTACTTGGACGACTTTGGTTGTTCAACCGACATATTAGTCACGATGGATATGGGAACACCTATGCCTTTATTAAGGATGGAAAGAGGATTGTATTGCAGCCTATGACCCCATCCCAAGCAAACGAAACCCATCATCAACTCACTCAAGCCAATAAGAAGAAGACCTTAACTATGAGCCAAAGAGAGCTTTGATTTGCTGAGAAGGCTAATGAGCCCATGTTCCTATTGGTTAGGAGATTATTGGAGGTGAGAGCCTTAAAGAATATTCTAGACAAAATCCATAGCCTGCTGAATGAGTTCGCCAATCTGTTCCTTGAAGAATTACCTAAGGAATTACCCTTAGTCTAAGGTATAGAGCACTATATTAATCTATAACTAGGCATTGCCCTACCAAACTAACTCGCATATAAAATCAACCCTGAATAAGCTGCCGTACTAAAAAAGTAGGTGGACGAACTTAGAGAGCAAGGGTATGTAAGGGAGAGTAATAGCCCTTGTGCAATATCGGCTTCGCTCGTTTCGAAGAAAGATAGTTCGTAGCTCATGTGCATCGACAACCGAGCAATCAATTGGATTACTGTCAAGTACAGATATCCAATACTAAGGCTTGATGACATGTTGGATGAGCTTCATGGTGTTAAGATGTTCTCGAAAATCGATCTGTGAAGTTTCTACTACCAAATTCGTATATAACTGAGTGATCAATGGAAAACTACCTTCAAGAATAAGCATGGACTCTACAAATGGTTGGTTATACCATTCCAACTTACTAATGCGCCGAGTACATTCATGAGCTTAATGAACCAATTGATGCACCCCCTAATTGGAAGATGTGTAGTTGTGTACTTTGATGACATACTGCTATATAGTGCCGACCTGAACAACCATGTTCAACATTTTCGTGAAGTATTCAACATTTTGCAAACTGAGAAGTTGTATGGGAATGTGTAGAAGTGTATATTCTGCTAGAATGAAGTGATTTTCTTAGGGTTTGTCATATCAAGGGAAGGAATCCGAGTAGATGAGGGGAAGATTCGAACTGCTTTGGAATGGCTGACATTAAAGAATGTCACCGAAGTTCGAAGTTTTCATGGCTTAGCTTTTTTCTATAGACGACTTATTAAGGATGTTAGTACAATAGTCGCTCCCTTAAGTAAGCTAACAAAGAAGGGTGATGGATTTCGATGAAATGAACGAGCTGAACAAAGTTTAGGGAGATCAAGGTGAATCTCACCTTGGTACCTGTTCTATCATTATTAGACTTTGACAAACCCTTTGAGTTAGAATGTGATACATCGAGAGTTGGAATTGGTGTTGTCATGATGTAGGAGCGATGACCCATCACCTACTATAGTGAGAAGCTTAATAGTCCTCTCCTGAACTATTCTATATATGAGAAGGAATTATACTCTTTATATCGAGCCCTTGCTATTTGGCAACACCATTTACTGCCAAGAGAGTTTATTATTTATACAGACCATAGTTCTCTAAAGCATCTTAGGAGTCAAAACAATCTTTTGAAAAGACAAGCTAAGTGGTTGGAGTTTATGGAAGGGTTCTTGTACGTCATTTGACATAAGAAAGGAAGTGCAAATGTGGTCACCAACGCTTTATCACAATAGGAAACTTTACAAGTAGCTTTGCAAACAAAATTGTTGGGATTCTCACTCATCACTGAGTAATATGCTCCTGATCCTTATTTCGGCTCTATCATAGAATAGTGTAGGGATGGAATTATTGTTAAGGTATACTATCTTAAGGAAGGCTATCTGTTCAAAGACCAAAGGTTGTGCATACCAAACTGTTCTACACATGAGCTATTAATCAGGAAAGCTCATAACGGTAAATTATCAAGTCACTTTAAGGAGACCAATATAACCAATCTGTTGAAGGAAAACTTTTACTAGCCAAGTTTGATTAAGGATGTCCATAAAATAGTTGATAGTTACGAAGTGTGCTAAGGAGAATAGCCTATAAAGAATACATGCCTCTGTTGATACCAACTTTCTCTTGAGCTAACCTCAGCTAGAGTTTATCCTAAAGTTGCCCCAAACATCTAGAAAGTATAGATACTCTATTTTTGCCCTTAATAAAACAATAAAATCACCCCAATAAAAGACTTTAAATCAAGTTATTTTGGTATACACATGTGCGATTTAATTGTTTTACAAATCCGATTCTTTGTCCAATTTAAACATTCTTAGTTAAAACTAGAACAAATTGAACTGAGACTTGAAAAACTTCAAACTGATCTTTTATGAAAATTAAAAAAAGAAATTATAAAAAAAAGGCCTGTTTTTGGCTTCAACTTATTTAGACCAGTTTAAGCTGCATAAGAAATAAGATGTTTCCATTTCATCATCTGCAATTGGCTCAGCGATAAAGAACATTGATTGGTAACCACGTGATCATGAGTTCGATCCCAGGGAATAGAGCATTTGCGCTTTTCTGCCTTTTTCTTTTAAACTCCAGGTGGGCTTACCACGTGACCAGCACGTGGTCACTTTCTCCCTTACGCAAGGAGTCTGCGATTTAGACATTGTCACCGGAATTAATGGCGACGACAACAATATTTATCCCTCCTCTGATTCCTTATTTTTTTGAATGATTTCAACCCAATCAAAGAAAGATCAACGTCCCGAACTCATTCCCACCATTTTTTTTCACCTTTAACCATTAGATTAAAGACTTGACGCACATCTTTAGAGTTCAAAATTTGAATTCCAACTGTGCTTATCTACAAGTTTAACCGCGTGATTTAAATTCAAAAATTGATACGGATTAGTCTTTTAATCTATGGTTAATACAAATCCTAATCCATTTAAAATAATCAATGGCCTTAGGATTATTTTGCGATGCCACGGATTGAACATTTTTTTCAAAAACCCATTTCCTCTGGCATGTTCATCCATGGTTGCTTTGAAATTTATCTTCTGCACACTTGTTTGATTATAAATAGTCGAACAAACCCCAGCACGGGGAGGGGGAATCATTCCAAGACCTCAATCCATATTGCCTACCATTGCAAGTTTCAATTCATACTCCACCAACCCGACCTTCGGCCACCCCTTTGCAACCTCATGACCGCCGCCCATATCCATTCCGAAACCACCCTAAACTCCTCGCTATTGTTGTAGAAACTCAAAGAAAATCCTCAACCGTGATCATCTGGACCATCCAACTCAGCCACCATCGTCCTTAACCCAACACTAACACATAACTTTGACCATTACTCGAGACTTAAGTGTCTGTCGCCACCGCTCCGGCTGTTGTTAACGAAGAAATTTTGAGGTGTATAGCTTTGACAAACCTTCGAAGTTCGAAGACCGCTATAACACTTGGTAGAAACCTCACTGGGAGTGAAAGGTCCCAAAGTTTAGTTCCAATTTTAACGAAGAAACATGTTCACGATTGGAAGCCAAAGTTTCATCTTGTGCCCGCAAGACAGGTCCTTTTACTAACAAATCCATTTTCGAAATGAATAAAAAAAAAAAAACAATAAAAAAAGAAGAAGTTTCTTTGGCAATTTTTTTTCTCAAACTTTTTTTAATGTAAACGGGTTTCTTTTAAAGATTTTATTTTCCTCAACAAAAGTCTTAAAGACTTAAAAGAGAAGTAATAAAGATACCCATCAAAAGAAAAAGTAATAAATAAAAAAAAATCTTGTTCATTAATTTGTTTTCAAAACGTAAAATGTTTACTTTTTTATTACAAGAAATGGATTTGAATAAGATTTCTTTTCTTTTCTTATTTATTTATTTTAAATGTTTAGTTACCTAAAGAAAAAGTTTTTATTTTTAAAATAAAAGAAACCAATCAAGACTAAAAGATTTCTTAGAAAAAAAAAAAGAATTACATATGACTTGATCTTGAATAGCAAGTACGTAAATATTTACAATAGCTTAAATAAAATAATTTATTTATTTTCTTTTCTTTTTCTTAATTTTGTTTTTGTTTTTTCTTTAACCTTAGCTTTAAATATATATATATGTTTAAAAAAAAAAAAGAAAAATAAAATTTTTCCTTTCTTACACATGTTCCAATTAGCTATTATTTTAGCCTTTTGATTTTAGAATATTTCATTTTAGTAGCCTTTACACTTTTAAACAAAAGTCCTCAAACCTAAATCTTGGTTTTCAAAATATTAGTGTTTCCTTAAAAATTAAAATTCGTTTACCTAACTAACTTTAATTTTCCCTTCTTTTTTTTTTTTACTTTGTTGGTGATGGCTCCATTTTTAAAAAATCTTCTCTTTTTAATTCCTTTGTTGAGTAATTTATATTAGATAAGGACCTTTTATAAACTAAGGAATTAAAAGGATTAAATTTTTTTCAAAATTCAAGCTTGATAAAAGGAAAGATTCTATATTTGTTGTAGTAGACGGCTTCAACAAGATGGTGTATAACATTTCATGCCATTAGACAAATGATGCTTTATATATTACTAATTTATTTTTGCAGAAAGTTGTTCGACTACATGAAGTATTGAAAACTATCGTTTCAAATAGAGACACAAAATTCTTAAGCTATTTTTGGAAAACTCTTTGAAGAACTTGAAACTAAACTTATGTTTAGCTTTAGTAACCACCCTCAGATTGATGGCCAAACTGAAGTGATGAACAAAACGCTAAGTAACTTACTCAAAGCTATTGTGGGAAAGAACTTGAGAGACTAGGATTTGTATCTACCAAATGTAGAGTTGACGTACAACCAGACTCTCTACAACACCACTGGGAAGACTCCTTTCTAGGCCGTCTATGACCTTAATCCGACAATTCCCCTTGAGATGATTAGCACCCCAAAAACTGCTGAGGAGAGTCAATCTAGAGTTGACCAAGCCTAAAAATTATAAGTGCTATACTAATCTATAACTAAGAAGATCATCAAGTTCAATTAAAAACAATATGAGATTAGTAGCTAAGGCTACCGAACTGTTGCTTTCCAATTAGGAGACTTAATATGGATTCACCACAATAAAGAACAATTCTCGCACTAGAGACAGAGCAAACTATATCCTCGAGCTAATGGCCCATTCAAGGTCTTAAAAAAGATCAACCGCAATGCCTATCAGATTGAGTTACTTAATGATTATGGTATCTCCTCTACTTTCAATGTGTTCGATCTGATCCCTTACTAATCAACAAAAGAAGACCCTGTGAGTGCCCTAAGAGAAGAAGTAGAAACTACTCCAAATTTGAGGGCATATCTTTTCGACTTTCAGGTAAATGACAAGAATCAACCTCTTAGACTAATCATATGTAGTCAAGCTAGAGGATTCTAAGGACTCCCGTGGAGAGCACTAGCTCGAAGCCATATTTGAGGCGAGGATTTCTATTCCCAACTGATCTCCTACTAACCTGGCTGTCAAATCCTCACATGTGTCGGATTTGCTCCTACCTAGTAGAGATGCTTTATTTTAGAAGATAGCCTAGGACTAGTTGAGCCGAGCTCCCCAACTAACTATAGACATTTGACTTCAATTTAGCTGACTTCTTTATATGGTTGATTAGCTCCCGACCAGATTTGGATCAGGTTGGCCCCTAACTGCAATGCTTTTCTACTTCTGCCTACTTTGTATGATATTTCTAATGTTTAGCTACCAAGTGACATATGCCTTCTGACACAACATTCTAGAATGATTCTTTCTTTTTCCGTAATAAATATTCTTTATCTCTTTTACCCTTTTTGGAATATCCTATGTAACCTAATTGTAAGAACATCCTTTTGTCCTTTCATACATGTAAAGTAACCCTAGTGGGCGAGTATATAAACCCCCACTTGCTTGTACGCAAACAATCATTCATCAATACAGAAATTATTCACATCTTCTTTGAGCAATCTTAGTGTACTTATTATTCTTCAACTTTTATCTATTCCCTTCAACAAAGAGTAGTGATGATTAACCCTTCAATTCGGGCCGATATGTCATATCCAATGAATTATAGGCCGAGTAAGATCAAGTGGTGCATCATATCCATTCGGTAACTGCCCGAACTTTGCTAACTTTTTTTTTTTTTGTTCCTTTTAGTTTGCTTCATTATGATGCCTCTCCTTGTGTCCGACCTCGGAGATGCATCAAGGCATTACTTCGTTAATCAGTGAGGCAAGTGGTAGCGATACTTATACAGATACATTGCTATGCTCAAGGACTCATGGAGGTGAACTATGTCTAACATATGTTGATGTCTCTCCACCCCTAGTTGCTAACTTATCTTATGGAGACATAGTAGTAACTCTAAAGGCCATCCCAGAGGAGATAGTATCCTTTCATGGTTTTGATGTCCCTTTTCATCTACTAAAACCATTGGAGAGACTTTGTGCTATGGACCAAGATTTTTGGAGTAAGTCTCCTATGTTGGGGACCGAGTTGGCCCTTACCATGGTGAAAATGTTAGGGGAAGTTACATCGCTGCTTAAGAAGTCTTATAGGTCTCTGTTAGATTCTAAGCTACAACAACTGATTAGTTATATTGAAGGGGCTCATTTTTTAAAATTCAAGGTTAGTAGCTTAAAGCCTATTGCTACTAAAGATAAGAGATTGTTGAGTTATCGTATTGCTATGAGAAGCGGAGGTGAGTTAATGGTAAGGGTTCAAGCCTTGTAAGGTGTTATTGAGGAGATAGACTGTGAAGTAAAAGATTTATTAGGAGATATGGACCTTGAGTCCATAGTAGGTCTAAATTGCCACGCTTAGTGGAGTTTTGGCTATATTCATTTGTTTTGCCAACATTCATTCTTCCCTATTTTTTTGGTATTCGAGTTATTTTCAACACTTTCTAATAAAACTTACCGATTGAATGAAATTTGATTGCTTTCCTCCTGTCCTTCTATTCTTTATTTATTTCAATGGCTTAGTTATATCAAATAACAAGGCTTCTTAACCTAGAGGTGGCTTATGCCATTGAAACCTACGGGGGTCATTGTGTACTTTAGGAAGCAATGCCTCACTTAGCAATAACAATGTAAAAGAAATGCCATGATAGTAGGATTTGCTTCTTATAGCTTGTGAAGCCTAAAGCATAGCATTGCGCATTGGAGGGAGGCTCTCACTTATTAGCAAAAATAAGTTAAGAACATGACATAAAATAGTCAATCACACTTAAGCAACGATAATAACATATGCCAAGCATATTAATATTAGTGGTCAAGAGCGTATTTCCTAATACTTAATCTTGTATCGCTTTCTCTTTACTAATTTATGTATTAGCCTTATGCATTAAGGAGATGTATCCCTAACTTTACAGCAATAGGGAGATAAGAATAGAATACATAATTAAAATGGTGTGCTAACGAGATAAATCTCTAACTTTATAGCAACAACAAGGCAAAAGAAAGGAAAGGTATACAAATAAATAGAGTAATGTAAGTTGAATGTTTTATTCACGTGAATTGTAAACACATTGTTGAATTTACAAATGAAACTTCTTAACGTATGGAAAGTTAATGAGAGGGGTTATTGCATCGGTTTTCGGATTAAAGAGCTTGCAATAGCTACTGTCATGGATCCATGAATTATAAAAGGGCCTTCCCACTTGGGTGTAAATTTGACGTTGGAATACCTCACTGCACATGCTCTACTGCGTAAAGTGTAACGTCACCTTGCTGAAAAGATCTTTTCTTGAGCAGGGGATTATAAGCAACATTAAGTCATCTTTAGTAATTAGCAAGGTAACGCTTGGCAATATCTCACCTTTCTTTTAAGGCTTTAAGATCCAGCATACTTAGGCTGTCTGGATCTAATTTAGTGTTGAGGGCCAAGCATACAAAAGGAACCAAATTTCAATAGGCATCACTACATCAAACCTATATACCAAAGAGAAAGGTGTCGCCTGAGTAGGACCTTACTTGGAAGTTTTGTAAGCCTATAGTACTAAAGACAGTTTATCATTCTACTCTTTATAATTTTCATGAACCATTCAACTGAGTACCTTTAAGAGAGTCTTGTTTGTTGCCATTACTTGGCCATTTCCCTTCGAATAATTTGGTATGGATTTCACATGATTGATATTGTAAGAAGCCAACGGCTGTCGTACATGTAAGTTGATGAACAAGGTGCCATTATCTAAAAGGATACGCTTTAGGATTCCAAAATAGTAAATAATATGTTCCTTCATAAAATTTGTTACAGCAAGTCTCATTGCATTCTTAAAGGGGATCACCTCAAACCACTTGGTAAAACATTTAGTCCCAATGAGGATCCATATGTCCCTTTTGGATGGTGGGTGTATTGGACCAATTAAATCAAATACCCAATTATAGAATGGCCATGGAGTAGTTAGGCTATGCAATGTAATCACAGGAGCATTGATTGCATCACAATGTTAATGGCATGCGACACACTTCCTGGCAAAATTGAACGCGTCATTTTCCATGGTAGGCTAATAGTACCCCATATCAAGTTAGTGGTGGTACAACTTCCTTCCCCTTTGATATTCCCCACCATCTCTGACTATGCTTCAAACAATAGAGTTTATGTTTTAGGAGGTGCTATATACCGGAAAGGCTTTCCTATGAATGATACCTTGTACAACTCGCCCTCATGTATAAGATACTTTCTTACTTTATGCTTCACTAATCAAACATCTGTGTTGTTCATAAGCAGAAAAAATGTTTTTCAAGTAATAGATGTAAGGGTACCTCCAATTGTCTACACTTGTTATAAAGTTACATTCTCCTTGGTTGAGGAGTTTAGCACACTTTAGGTAACTCATTTGTAGTTAAGATGCATCATTAGACCGATAATACCTTGCACACTAAATGTAGCAATACAATGGTGGCCCTTCCTCTTCGCACCAGATCTTGTGGTATTTATCTAACTTCAAACGAGCTTGTTTTGCACAAATACATTGAGACAAGGCATCTTATAGTCCCTTAAAATACAAGACGCCATTAATACAAGTAAAGTTCTTCAAGGATGTCATAGAAGTTGCATTTGGATGCACTAACTATGCCTTAATGGGAGTGCGCCAGTCGTCTTGTGCCTCTTCATCTTCATCTACTAATTATGGAGATGTGCATGGGATGGATTTCTTAATAGCTTAGACATTTAGATTATTTTATATAGTTTGGAAAGGAACTTTAGAAGATAATATTGCTAGGGCATCTACATAGTGGCTGGTAGATCATTTGGCATGCTTGTACCTCACCGATTTGAAGTTGCTAACCAAAGATTGCATGCAGCCCTACAAGGCGCTAATGCTGATTCGTTGAGAGTAAATTCACCATTTGCTTGCTTAATGATTGGGTTTGAGTCACCGCGAATGCACAAGTTAAATGCTCCAGTGTTGAAATGAGACCAAGTAGGAGAGCTTCATACTTAGTCTCATTATTGGTATATGGGAAGTTTGCTTGAAAGTTAAAGTATCTCTTAGCCTTTTAGAGATATTAAGATTACCCTAGCTCCTTGCCGAGTATCACTAGAGGAGCCATCAACTTGCATTTTCTACTCTCCATCTAGTTATGCTCTCATAGAGTCTTCATGGAACTCTACAAGGATTGTATCTAAGATAAGAGCCCTTTGTGTCACAAGAAACTGAGCCAAAAGGTCTACTAAAACCTAAGATTTAATAGCCTTAAGTGGTATGATCGTAATGTCAAATTCTGATAGAAGAAGCAACCATTTTGTAGTCCTTCTTGAAAGAGCTAGTCTTGACAACAAGTATTTTAATGAATCTAAATGAGTGACAAGATTAACCTTATGAACTAGAAAATAGTGGCACAAGTTTTGCATGGCAAATACCAACATAAGGTAGTACTTATTGCAAGCTGAGTATTTCACCTTGCTTCCTTGAAGTGACCTGCTTAAGTAGTAGATTGGTCATTCATCACCATCTAATTCTTGAGCTAGCAAAGCTTTGATAGACTTATCAATGGCTGTCAAATAAAGGATCATTGGCAATCCTTTAACTGGTATTATCATTGTTGTTGGGGAAGTGAGTATCTCCTTGATCTTCTATATGGCTTCCTCATGAGTTTACCCCCATTTAAATGGGGTTCCCTTTTTCATGAGTTGTAATGGATGAGAAATTTCTACCAATATAAGGATGAATCGCCTAATATAGGAGACTTTCCCCATGAAGGTCTTTAATTCCCTTGGACTAGTGGGTGAAGGCATGGAATGTATAGCCTGCACCTTTGGTAGATCTATCTCGATTCCTTTTCTATGAACAATGAATCCAAGGAATTTATTAAAAGCTACCCTAAAGACACACTTTAAGGGATTTATACACAATTTATATAGAAGACATCATTCAAAGATCTTCCGTAGATGAGTCAAGTGATCAAGCATCTATCTTAACTTGACAACTATGTCATCAATATAGTCTTCTATGAAGTCATGCATCAAGTCATGAAATATGGCAATCATTACCCTTTGGCAAGTAACTCCTGCATTCTTGAGTCCAAACGACATGATTGTGTAGTAGAAGTTTCCTATTGGCATTCTGAAAGTAGTGCATTTGGCATCTCTGGTAGCCATCTTTATTTGGTTATAGCCACTAAAGCCATTTATGAATGAGAATAATTTATGTCTAATTTTGGCATCCACCAATGTGTCAATATTTGGCAGTAGGAAATCATCCTTTGGGCAAGTCTTATTAAGATCGCGAATGTCCATGCAAACACATATGTGTCTATTCTTCTTTTTCACTAACACAATATTAGCTAGCCATGTAGGATGTTCAATTGGCTTAATGAAGCTAACTTGAAGCAATTTTTCAATCTCTTCTTTTATTTATACTTCAATTTTAAGACGAAAGATTCACTATCCCTACTTTACTGGTTTAACCACAAGCACGATGTTTAATCTATGCATCAATAGACTAAGGTCCAATCCTAGCATTTCATCATATGTCCAAGCAAACGCTTTATTGTATTCCCTTAACAACTTTACTAAGTGGACCTTAATTTCTTACGACAAATTCTTGCTAATGAAGATAAGTTGTGGGGACTCCTCTTGCCAAGTTTAACTCTTCAATCTCTTCAGCTTGAGGTTTCATTTGGTCTTGCATTTGAGGAGGGGTAGGCTAGGTGCCTTGCATTGGTATGGGATTTGAGGAAGATAAAAAAGGCTTCCTCGGATCCCAAAGACCGTCATAAGCAATATACCCTTGGCCCCATCATCCTTGACAAAACTTTCTATTGCTTCAACATTTCTTTGCTTCTTCTTGCCCCTATGAGAGCCTTGCATTCTCCTCTTCTTCTTTTGTTTATCTTAGGCCTCCTCCCATGTGAGCAATGGTATGCTGAAGGGTTTGGCAAGGGTAGTTTCTCTATCTTTAACATACTCATTAAAGAACTCTACATCTGCTAAATAAGACTTGTTATGTTTAAATGGGTTCTTCATAGCTAGATTGAAAATATCTTTACATTTCTAATGGCCCTTGATGCACTAGTGCCATGTTGAGGGTACGAGGTTGTGATAGTGTAGCCACTTCCTCCCAACCAAAAGATTATTGGTATGGGTGCATCGATTACGTAGAATCATGTGGATCCCCGTTGTCATGCCTTAAAGTGATAGAGTCGTAACAGCTCCACCATGCAAACCATTTTAAGATAGAAGCTGACTATACAACCACCATCTTAGACTTGGTTTATACAAGGTGTCCACGACTAACTCACTTTAAAGTAAATATTTCATAAATTAAATAAATTATTTACCTAAGAAATTATGGAAATATTTATATACATTAGAATTTAAATATTACAGTTAATGTTTGAAAAGTTTCATCATACTATATTTTCTAAGTAATACATTATTCGAAAATAGAAGTTTCTAAAACAAAAGCTAAAACCTTAACAATATATCTGTTATTTAGATGTGTTGCCTCACTCCCCAGTATCTAGTAGTTGGTCGAGGAAGGCTTACTTGTCTTATAGTTTGGGTGCTTTATCCGTTTATGCCTAGTCGATTAGAATTGAGAAAATTTTGTCCTTAAGTCTAGGCTTATTAATAATCCATGATCAACTTCCTTTCATAGTACTCTACCCCCAGGGGAAGTCGAATCCCTGTTGCCTCCTTAAAAGAGAGATGTCCTGAACTACTAGATGATAGGGGGATGTAGGTCTACTTCTTACCGAGTCAACGTAAGTTAAATGAAGTCTCCCTATACTAAAAAAAAAAAAATCATATTCATATATATTAGAAGTTCCTGGATGTGGTGTCTTCCATTCCACTTCAAGGTAAATATAGGTCACTTCCTAGTTAGCACCTGTAACAACGTAAGTTGGGATAGAGACTTAAAACTATACAGCAAACACAAATAGGGTTATCAACCAAATTATTAGGTGCAATGCATGTTCAAGCAAATATCATCGTAAGACGTTGTTTGGCCAATCGCAAGATTAGAGAAATTGCACCTGCTCTAATTCGAGTTAAGGAGTTTCTGTTAATGCAATAGCTCATAACCAAACCTATGCTTTTGCAATTGAAACACCAATCCTTTTGCGACTACCTTCAAACCATTGACTTCACTCTTGCCACGACCTCCTCATTTGTCACTTAGTTCGACTAAGGATAAAGAAGGAACCAATTATGCTATCCAATGCTATCCAATACTATCCATTTTAAAAGGGTTCGGTATTTGGCTAGAGAATCCTAATGTTCCCTTAATAAGTTGCGCTGTAAATCCAATTTAGAATTATAAGTCATATATTTAGTTAAATCTGGTTTAAAGTGTTTAATCATTTTAAACAAATCACACAAATACAAGCTAAAGTAGCAAATTAGAATCATATCAGCAGTTTAGAACAAGCACATGCTCATAACCAACTATCTAACAAGCATAATCAAGTACAATTTCAATCCTCCAAGTACTGCAAATTAGTACTTCGAAATACAGTAATGTATTAATCCTAACTTACTTGGACTCTTCGCTTACTCATTCGAGGTACGACTCGCTTAGGCCATTGTTGATAATCCCTATATTACAAATATTGTTTTAGTGTGTGTATGTAATTATCTTATATAAACTTCATTTTATAGTTCCTTTATGTTATCTTTAATTTAGGGTATTTAGTATACTTAATTATTCAAGTTTTTAAGTCTCTTAAAATTGTTTCTAATTTAGATTGAGTTCTAATTCAATTTTGAAGTCGGTTTTTAAATTAGGTTTTTAACTTAGTTTTCAATTAGAGATTTTATACATAAACCCAAGGAAATCATTCCGACTCATAATATGAAATTAATCACATTATTTTCGGATATCTTAAATATTGTTTTTCATCTCTAACCAATGTTTTAGTCTACGCAGTATATCTTAATTCTAATTTAACTACCAAATTTACTTTCACTGTGAGAAAATCTAATGTTTTTCATATAATTACCCTTATTTAAGTTTTCTACCAAATTTATTACATATTTCTATTATTGGTATAATATCAATTTTAATATAATATTTTCATACTCATCAATTTCTTATACTTATATATTATACATTATCACTTAATATGTACATAATATACACATCTAATATTCCCATCATTCCAAATATCACCTCTTAACATCAATCAACATCTCAAAATACTTTGATTCATCCCAAATTAGAATTTATACCAAATTACCCTAAATTATATAATTAGCTTAAAATATACCATTTTTACCTATTACATATATACTACATAATTCCCTAATAATTACATCTAATATCTTAAATGCTACAAATAGCATACTTCATCTTATTTTAATGTTCTAAAACATATAATTATGCACTAAATTAATAATTACCCATTTAATTACTTAATTAGCCTCAAATTACCTATTTTATGCATCATTTTAAAGTCTAAAAATTATCTAAAAATTTTAAAAATTCATTTTTAAATAAGGGTTTTATAACCTTGTTCTATAAGCCCTAAGTAGTCTACACAAAAATTTTGAGCCTAAAACTATACTCTTAAGATTATTTATTTCTAATTCAAACAAAGCTCCAATTTGTAGTTTCTTAAGGATGGTATAATTTTAGACACAAAATCATCAAACTAAAATTTTTCCATAAATCTACATACTTAAAAACCCTAGAATACTAAATTTCACCATTTTCTAAGCATATTTAGTTTTTTTAATAAAATATGAAAAATTAGAAGGATAATCGGACTCATTGGAATTGGTGGCTCCAGTCATCGCCGAACACCACAGCATTGTTGGCCGATTTGGGTGCTGCCACTACCTTGTGGTGGTGGTGGCCGTCCACTCCCAAGTTACGGTTGAGTTGGGGATCTCGTTATATGCTCTATTTATACTATAATTTTCTAAATTTTTGTAAATTTAGTTTCTCCTCTTTTCTCTCCTCTCTCTAATTTTTTTCTTTTTTTATTCCTAACTATCTAAAATGAGGAGTGAGAGTGATATTTAGAATTTATAGGGTTGGTTTGATTTTTTTCTTCCAATTTTCACTTGACATTTATCTCTTATCCTCTTCCAATTTACTTTTAGTTTGTCTTAATTAGATTAGTTAATTTTATTTATTCAATCTAAGCTATCACGCCTCAATTCTAGACAATTCCATATTTTCCCATAATTTTCTTGATTTTTATTTAATTATTTATTCATTTTCTTTAATTTATTAACATTATTTTGGCATATTTCGCACATTTTAAGTAATTTCACGTATTCCTACCTATATATAAATACATATATGGTATAAATAAATACTCCTAAATATTATTTAAGTTATTTTATGATTTTTGGTATGTATATAATTTATCTCTATTGATTCATTAGTTATTGAAACTTGTTTTATACGTTTCCGATAAATAATAAGAATTTTACATATAATTCAATATTATAATAATTAATTATTTTATTCTTTATTTTCCTAAATCCAAACTCACAAAATCACTCTTACTAATATTCCTAGCTTCGTCGTAAAATTTGGGCTAAATAATTGAACCCTAAATACTTGATTGTAGGTCTTATATTTCCAACCCCCTTTACAATAATTTCGTCTTCAAAATTACTGTATATCTATGTATCACTCAATTAACAAAAATAGTAGTTTATATTCTTTTACTATCATAGGAATCAGAAGAATTACAAGGAATGTTTTATATTTGCTAAATTCTGTTTTATAATAACTTAAATACACATCCCATTATATCTTCACATATCCTATGTCTCAACTTCTTTAACTTCTGAACCTGATTATCCACTATTTTTGTGGGCTACTTCACAACTTCAAAACCCTTCTTTCATTCCACTAAACTATCTTCTAGTGAAGCCTCTAAATCATCTTCTAATTAAGTTCTTACTACTTCTCTATCCGAACCTTTACTTGACCTTTTTATTTATCTCTTAAATTCCCATCTCATTTTCTTCCTTTGCATTTTCTACTTTGATATTATTCAATCTTATTTCATCACTACAACTATTTACTCATATTATATTGTAGACACTTCATTTTTGCTAATTTTTTATTAATTGAGGTAGGTTAATTAATAAACAAAAAAGTAGAGAAAAAAAAGAGAATCATATCAAGTTATGTTGTATCGAGTTAAGTTGAATTATATCAAGTCAAGTCGTAGCAAGTTGAGTCATAAGTCGAGTTGTATTGGGTTGAATTGAATTGAGTTGGGTTGGGTTGGGTTGGGTTAGATTAAATTGAGTTGAGTTGTTGGATTAGTTGACGATATGGGCTTAATTAGTTTTGGGCCAAACCAATATAAAATAAAATTCATCTAATTTAAGGACTTAAATCAAATTAGGGAATTATTAGGCTAAATTATAATGGATCGGATCGAGCCTTGGAAGAAATAAATGGCCCAAAATAACTAGGGTTTCTAGTAGTTAGGGTAAATCTTGAAAGATTTAATTTTGAGCTTATAAATAACACATTGATAGGGGTTTTAAGGATGGTTTTTTTTTTTTTAATCACACTCCTACCCAAAATACCACACAAACACCACCATGCCACCATACAACCACCACGCAATACCACATAGTACCACCCTAGCATTACCGCACAACCACTACAGTTACTGTTCGTGCTCTCGTCCATCAGTACTCAACGTCGCCCAGCATCGCCCAGCAACGCCCAGCTAGTTGGCCAATCTTTCACCTAGCTAGTCAGCCAATCTTTCGCCTAGCCAGTTGCCTAGTCTCTTGCCTAGCCAATCGCCTAGCGTCGCTTGGCCTATAGCCCAGTAATGCCCAACATCGCCTAGTCTATCGCCTAGCCTATCGCTTAGCAGCACCTAATCCACTACCTAACACCAACACGATCCGACGCTCGGTAAATTTTCATGAATTTTATATATTTATTTATTTCATTAATTTTTATTAATTTACTTTATTAGTTATGTTTTTTTTATTAACTATTTTTGCATTTAAGTGCAAGTTTTTTATTCTTATTGCAAATTTTTTATTTTCCAATAAAATTTGGTTGAATTAACTTTTTTTTTTAAAAAAATCATGTTTTTTTTTAAATAAAAAAATATATATTTTGACATATAGTGGTTTTGAAAAATAAAAAAATCTTAAATTGAGTTTTTTCAAAAAGATTCGGTTAGTTAGGGTTATTTTATTTAATTTGGAAAAATTAGATTTTTTTTAAGTTTGTTTTTTTAAAATAACAAATTGATAAAATACATAAACTTAGCTTAGTTTTCAATATAAAAATGACCCACTTACTAAAAATTTTATAAAAAAAGAGAAATACGTCCGGTTTAATCCTGAATGGTAGGTACGTAGATACTTTTGGGGTAATTGTATAAAAAAAAAAAATTTCCCTTTTCTTGAAAATTTGTAATAATAAAAAATAATAAAAATCACTTTAGTTATTTTTTTTGTTTATTTAGGTATATTTTTAGAATTGTTAGAAAATTATAAAAAATAAAAGCCCATCAATATCAATTTTTTTTTTATTTTTACATAGTGACTTAGTCTTAATAGATTAACCCCCGAACTTGGTTTTCTTTAGTTTAATTTTCTAAAAATCATTTTTTTAGAATATTTGCAAACTAATGGCCAATTTAGGATTTTTCCACCCGAAAGTCCTAATTTCATCTTTTTACCAATTGAACTAGTTGACTACTCCAATTTTTAAATATTTTAGAAAAATATTTCCTTAATTTAATGTCGAGTAATTTATATTAAACGGGTTGGGCTTAATATAGGTTAAATTAAGGAAATTGAAATAAGGCTCGATAAAATTGGCGACTCTACTAGGGATGCTTAGTAGGCTAGTTATGTGAAAATTAAAAAATTATTGATGGGCTTTTATATTATTATTTTATTTATGTATTGTATTATAGTTGTACTAATTGTTTTTAGTGATGTAGGCCCTAAGAGAAAAAAAAAAAAAAAGCCCGGCTCAATGGGCCTTCTTGAGGAATTAGAAAAAAATCGGGGGGGGGGGGGGGTGGATTCTTTTTTCATTTTTAATAATCATTTGCGTGTTTAGATGTGGTCAGACTTGAGCCACCTTAAGAACTTAAGACAGGCCGCCATTATGTAACCCTCAAGTTGCTGGGGTCTTTACCTCTGCCTAGTGGTGATAGACGATCCCATTCAAGCTTTGATATAGCCTATTAGACTTCTCTTCGGAAAGTTTAGGAGCTATAGAGCCTGAGACTTGTAAACCCTACCTTCTTGCATCGTTTTTTTTTTTTAAAGGGGTAGTTATTTTTAAATTATAGGAAAATCCTGATTTAATTTGCGGTTGGTTCATCGTCCATTTTTAATTAAAAAAGTCAATAACCCTTATATATAAGTATACACGAACTTCATTTTTATTAAATCTTATTTTGAATATACTTATATATAATGGTGCTCTTTGACTGTAGATTTATCATATTCCCTATAGTTTATTAATGACCAACTCTATTGCATTGCACGCGTGTATAGCATCTTGCATCACATTTATTTTGCATAGTTGTTTGTATATACTATCTTTTGTAATATATGTACATCTTGTAGGTTTTGTTTTATTTCATCAGTAATAGGTTGTACAATATAACATTTAACATAAAATGCTCAAAATCATTAGTATTCCCCATGTGCCAATATTAAAAAAAAAAAAAACTTTTATATCAACTTATGATTTTTTTTTTTTTTTTTGCATATAATCAAGGAAACTAATAATTATAAAGATTATTATGGAATTGTCATTTTTTTAAAAAAAACTTTCTAACATTTAAAAAAAAAACTTTCAAAAGATATTTTATTATAAAAAAACCAGTTTTATGATAATTATTTACTTGGTTGATTTCTATTGTAATGCTCCACTTATACCATATTGTTAGGAACTAACAAAATAAAAAAAAAAAGATTTAATCATTAGATTTCCATTGTGAATTATTTTCTATCTTAAGGCTATTAATCTTGTAAATGTCTAAGTTCTTATTCTTCATATTTAGCCCTTAGGTTATCATGGTCCTAATAGAGTTTTCTCTATGAATCGCCACCCTTGTGTCATTTATTTAATAAGTTTCTCATTATAAAATAATTTCCACTTCTCCATATCATCTTTGTAATATTATCATCATCTTATGCCCTTAGTCGTCAGTCCTAATGTTTTTTTTTTTTATTTAAATTCGTCGATGTTAGTATTAGGCTTCTTTAACATAAAATAAGCATTGATTTTCTTATAAAAGTTTTCAAAAAAAAAAAAGAATTTTCAAAACTAAAAACTTGATGCAATATTACTAACAAGAAGGTATTCTTACAGGCTTTGAAAAATTGCTTTTTAAGTGATCTGGTCCAACTTGAAGCTCGTAATCACTCGTTTTCAAAAATAAGATGTCTAAAGCTCTTGAACATAGAATAACCACAATTGAAGGGGTTTTGGGAAAGCATGCGAAGCAAGTCGAGACCATGGCCTATGCCCAAGCCTAGGGGCCTATTGACATACCATCTAAGACAAACAAGTCTGAAGAGTTGCTAGTTCATGGGCTCAACAATAGCAGCAAAGGCTTGGGGAAGGAATTGGTGTAGAAATTGATGAAGATGGAAGAAGAAATCTTCCAGAAAATTGAAGAGAAAATGGGAGTTCTCAAGGATCATGATGTGTAGAGTGATCTGGGCTTGAGTAATATTTGTGCTTTTGAAGACCATGGGTTACCCAAGAAGTTTAAGGTACCAAATTTCGAAAAGTATGATGGAATAGGTTATCCTAAACTTCACCTTAAGTTTTATGTTCGCAAGATGACCCAATTCTGTGAATATGAGTAGTTGATGATTCAAACTTTCTAAGATTGCCTAACTGGGTCGGCGTTGATTTGGTATGCCCAACAAAACTTAGTTAAGCTTCATACTTAGGATAAGCTAACTCAAGCCTTTTATCAATAGTACAAGTTCAATGAAGAATTGGCTCCATCCTTGATGGATTTGAATAACAAGAAAATGGAGCTGATTGAGTCCTTTAAGGAGTATACCTAGAGATGGAGATCTACAGTCGCTCAATCTACAATACAATTGCTAGAAAATGAATTGATCAACACATTCATCTGCACATTAAGTGAACCTTATTATAATCCCCTCTTAGGCCATATTATTTCTACGTTTGCATATGTAGTTGCAACTGGTAGTCGCATTGAAGATCCTATTAGAGTGGAGAGATTGATAGGGAAAGGATTAGCCCCATTAGATTTAGAGGCCGCTGTGAACACTACAATGTCCTTTCTAATGATACACAAGCCTAGTGCCTTAAGCATTGGTCTAAAGCTTAAGGAAAATAAGCTAAACTAGAAATCACCTAAAAGGAGGTCCATTCATATCCTAATTCCTATGTCTCGGGTCTATCGCCGCCTAAAAGAAAAGCGTTTACTGCATCCTAAGACTCCAACACCAAGGTATAAACCTCGGAAATATGATCCCAATGCACAATGTGAGTACTACATGGGTTAGTAAGGGCATGCTACTGACCATTGCTAAGAGTTGAAGAATAAAGTCTAAGATTTGATTGATAAAAAATTAGTCCAGTTGGACTGCATTAGGGATCCAAGGCCCAATTTCTATATAGAGCCCATTATCAACATGATACAAGGATTGGAAAAGTTGCTAGAAAGAGATTTAAATTGTCAAGTCCAGGAGGCATGTTACTGCCAAGGTTTGGAAGAAAGGGTTGCTATCCTAGAAGAAAAGTTGGTGATATTAGAAGAAAAGCTCACTAGCATGGAAATGGCAATGGGTTATGTGCTCAAGCAGCTTAGAAACCTACATCTTAATATGAAGTTACAGCCCAAGCCTGAAGAAGATTCAATGAAAGAGAATTCAGGAACGAAAGTGCCAACTGGGAAAGCCTAGAATCAAGACAAGCCCATCCACAACAAAAGGAGGTGATTTGCATAGTTCAATATTTCAATGGCCTAAGTGTTCAAATAATTAAGAGATGTAGAATTACTGACATGAGAAAACCCAACAAAGAAATACAAGCCAATGGATCGTAACCCCAACAAATGGTATGACTATCATGTGGGCCAAGTAGGGCATACCACTGAAGATTGTTAGAGATTAAAGCATAAGATGCAAAATTTGATTGATGTAAAGATTATCCAACCAAGTTTTCTAGAGACTGATGGGTTAATTAGCAGTGGTATTCCTTCCCCAGGTTTTGAAAAAGCATTAACTAGACAAATTCTAGTATTAGGCATTGAGGGTCTACTACTATCATCTAATAAGGTGGTTCGCCATTTGAAGCAATTGGGTATATCTCCAAAAGATCAATTCAATTGAATTGGCTAAGAGGTGATAGAAATAGGGACAAGAAATAGCAAAGAATTCATGCATTTTCTTTCATTTTAGAGCTTGTAATAGATACGAGTTATTAAATAAAGCAGTTTTCATGTGTATATATTTTTTTGTATGCTATGGAGTTAGCTTAATTCAAACAAGGGCATTTTAAATGAGTGAAAATAGATAAAGAAAATGTAAACTCGAAACTTAAAACTTTCCACCTAAGGGAATGATAACACATTACTTGAAAGGTTTAGGATGAAAAGAGGCAACCCATACCCCAAACACAAACCCTAAATGCACATAAGAGAAGAATGCCATCAAGGTGAATAATTGGACTCATTCCTTAAAGGAGGTTTATCTTAAACTTGGTATACGTGTCAAAATGATATTAGGCATTCATTTCATTATCCTTAAATATAGTTATCCTTTGCAAATCCTTTTGAACCTTTGGGGAATTTTTCTTAAAATTATCCCTGCCAAGAATCATCCTAAACTGGGGCAATTAGGAGGTTAGGGTTATCAATCTAGAGAAGGAGTAGACTAATATGTGCTTGCCTTAGTTGTGTCAATTCATGAGCAAATATTGTCAAAGATAATTCAATTTCTTTAGAATGAAGAAGAGCTTCAAACCATATACACCTCACTCAGGCCCGTACACTTATTGAAGACACATCAAGTCCATAGATTCTTTCCTAAGCACTCCATGCCATATACACTTTTCTAAAGGTTATACTATTTGAACCCATGGTTTTAGGGCTTTTAATCACAACAAAAGAAAAAAAACAACAAACAAAAGAAAGAAAAAAAAAAGCGAAAAAGAAAAAGGTAAAAAAAAAAAGATTGAAAATATTAGCAACGTGATCACCTTCAAAGAATAGCTAAATTACTAATAAAGCCTAAAGTCTAAACTTGTGATGGTATCCAAAGGCTAAACACTTTCAATTCCTAAGCTTGAAAGCAAGGCCCTCACTGTATGATCCTACGCACTATACCAACCTTAATGAAACTCTTTTGACTAAAGAAATGGACTTATCTTCAGCGAAATTTGCTCATGAAACTGGAGCAAGCCTA
Source organism: Lumnitzera littorea (assembly GCA_024138015.1). Taxonomy (NCBI): domain Eukaryota; kingdom Viridiplantae; phylum Streptophyta; class Magnoliopsida; order Myrtales; family Combretaceae; genus Lumnitzera; species Lumnitzera littorea. The sequence continues at coordinate 66,412,844 of JAMXBB010000007.1, forward strand.
TGTTTAGTTTCTCTTAGGTTCTTGGCTTGTAAACCTGGGATTGATTGCATATGATTTCTTCAAAATTAGCTAAGTATATTGATATCCATTTGCTTAAATCATTAACCAAAAGTCTTATATTGCAAACCCAGAAAAGACCTATTGATTGACCAAAGTGTACCACTTATAAGATAGGCTATAATTTTTGGAATTGATGATGAGAGTAAAAACAAACGTAAGAGAGTGCAAAGAAGTTCAGTTTAACTAAACATTTCAAGTAATGATATCTATCCCCTTAGTGGAAAATTGAAGAATGTAAATGGTCATTAGTGATTCTAAAAAGTTCAGAGATCATGTTCCAGGAAACAAGATTGAGAGAATGAGTGATCAATGGGTAAAGGGCAAGCCAACCCCCTTATTTGTGGTCTTTAAAGTTTTTAAGACTTTCTTACTTGTTAGCAACACAATTTTCTATTGAAGAGTGTTTTTGAATTTCTTGATAAAAAAAAAGAAGAAAAAAGGAAAGCCTTTAAAAAAAATGAAACCTTTTTCAAAAAAAAAAAAAAGTCAAAGAACAATATTTTCAAAGAATCATCAAAATCCTTTAAACTCAAGTCTTAGATCATTTTGTCAAAACTCATCAAAATCCTTTTTAAGATCGCCTGCTCAAAGGAGCGATATCTTATCCTTAGTTAGGTTACTTGCTCAATGGAGCGCCATCCAATCCTTTTTAGGATCGCTTGCTCATGGGAGTGTTGTTCTATCTAATCTTTAGCTAGATCACTTGCTCATAGGAGCGCCATCCAATCTTTTCTAAGATTGCCTACTCAAAGGAGCATTGTCCTATCCTTAGTTGAGTTGCTTGCTCAGTGGAGCACCATCTAATCCTTTTAAGATCGCTTGCTTATGGGAGTGTTGTCCTATCTTGTCCTTACTTGGGTCGCTTGCTCAGTAGAGCGCCATCCAATCTTTTTTTAGGATCACTTGCTCATAGGAGCGCTGTCCTATCTAATCCTTAGCTGGATCGCCTGCTCATAGGAGTGCTATCCAATCTTTTCTAAGATTGCCTGCTCAAAGTAACGCTATCTTATCCTTAGTCGGGTCGCTTGCTCAGTGGAGCGCTATCCAATCTTTTTTAAGATTGCTTGCTTATGGGAGTGCTGTCCTATCTAATCTTTAGCTGGATCGCCTGCTCATAGGAGCACCATCAAGTCATTTAAAAAATCGCCCGCTCATGAGAGCGTTGTCTCATCTTGTCTTTGAAAGATCTATCCTTTTAAGCAACTCATCCTGAAAGAGATCTATTATCCTCAGATTATCCACCAAAACGAGTTTTTAATCTTGAAGAGATCTATTCTCTTCAAATTATCTAAGTCGAGTCTGTCTAAAATGAGTATCTCTTTTATCTTTATAGCAAAGTTCTAATCGAACTTCATTACAAAGAAGGGTAACTATAGATACTTCTTTTGTGCCAATTTTTTATTAATTAAGCTAAGTTAATTAATAAATAGAAATGTAGAAAAATAATAATAATAATAATAATAAAAAAGAGAATCATATCAAGTTGTGTCGTATTGAGTTAAGTCAAATTATATCCAGTCAAGTCAAGTCGTAGTAAGTTAAGTCATAAGTCGAGTTGTGTTGGGTTGAATTAAATTGAGTTGGATTGTTGGATTAGGTGACGATATGGGCTTAATTAGTTTTAGGCCAAACCAATATAGAATAAAATTTATCTAATTTAAGGACTTAAATTAGATTAGGGAATCATTGGGCTAAATTGTAGCAGAGCGGATCGGACCTTGGAAGAAATAGAAGGCCCAAAATAACTAAGGTTTCTAGAAGTTAGGGTAAATCTTAAAAGATTTGATTTTGAGCTTATAAATAGCATATCGATGGAGGTTTCAAGGAGAGTTTTTTTTTTTTTTTTTAGTCACACTCTTACCCAAAATACAACACAAACACTACTGCGCCACCACACAACACCACACAGTAACACCTTAGCACTACTACATAACCACTACAGTTACCACTCATGCTCTTGCCCAGCAATGCACAGCGTCACTCAGCCCGTCTCCCAACAATACCCAGCTTGGCACCCAGCCCGTCACTTAGCAACGCCCAACCAGTTGCCTAGTCTCTCGCCCAGTCTCTCACCCAACCTATCGCCCAGCAGCGCCTAGTCTTTCGCCTAGCCTGTTGCCCAACAACGCCTAGCATTGCCCAATCTCTCACCCAGTAGTGCGTAGCATCACCCAGCAGCACGCAGTCTACCACCCAATACCGATACGATCCAATGTTGGGTAAATTTTCATTAGTTTTTTTATTTATTTCATTAATTTTTATTAATTTACTTTATTAGTTATGTTTTTTTATTAATAATTTTTGTGTTTAAGTGCTGGTTTTTTATTCTTATTGCAAATTTTTTATTTTCCAATAAAATTTAGTTGAATTAAGGTTTTTTTTTTTGAAAAATCATGTTTTTTTAAATAAAAAAATATATATTTTGACATTTAGTGGTTTTGAAAAATAAAAAAAATCTTAAATTGAGTTTTTCAAAAGAGATTTAGTTAGTTAGAGTTTCTTTATTTAATTCAGAAAAATTAGATTTTTTTTAGGTTTGTTTTCTCAAAATAATAAATTGATAAAATTTATAAACTTAACTCGTTTTTCAATATAAAAATGATCTACTCACTAAAAATTTTATAAAAAAGAAAACTATAGACGATTTGATCTTGAATAGCAAGTACATAAGTACCTTTGAGGCAACCATATAAAAAAATTAAAGAAAAAAACTTTTTCCCTTGTCTTGAAAATTCGTAATAATAAAAAATAATAAAAATCACTTTAGTTATTTTTTGTTTATTTAGGTATATTTTTAGAATTGTTAGAAAATTATAAAAAATAAAAGCCTATCAATTTTTTTAGTTTTTACATGGTGACTTAGTCTTAATAGGTTAGTTTTCGAACTTGGTTTTTTCTAGTTTAATTTTCTAAAAATTAATTTTTTAGAATATTCGTAGACTAGTGGCCAAATTAGGGGTTTTTCACTCGAAAACCCTACTTTCATTTTTTTATCAATTAAACTGGTTAGCGACTCCAATTTTTAAATATTTTAGAAAAAATATTTTCTTAATTTAATGTCGAGAAATTTATATTAAGCGGATTAGGCTTAATATAGGTTAAATTAGGAAAATTGAAATAGGGCTCGACACATACTATCTTCTAACTTAGCTCTATAAGCTTACAAATTCTCTTGCTGATTTATCCCCCATTTGTTCCCTATTTTACCAATTCCTAGGTTTTTCTTATGACCATCACTAGTTCTAAGTTTTCTTCATATCATCACCTTTCCTCTCATTCGTAATCTTCTACTCGCAATGTCTATGCCGTTGCTATGACTTCTCATTTGTTTTTCATATAGCTTAGTATAGGATTAACATAAGCAAATTTGGCAAATCTTAATTTTCCTCCATCTTAGATTCAAGTGAGATGGTTAACAACTTAATTTAACTCAACTTAATAAGAATTGATATGACTTTTGACTAATAGATTCAGCAAAAGAGACAGTATGGACAAGAACTGATTACTTGACAAAACATGACACAACATAATACACTAATAGGATTAATGTGACATGAGACTCAACAATAATGAATTGACCATCTTAGATTTGCCATTCCTTTGTTGAGTTACCCATTACAACTGTCCATATGAAGTATATCATTGCTTCATAGCTCTTTTGTACATTAGATTACTTTAATGGATTTTTCTTCAATTACCAATTCAACATTTTTAATATCCACAAAAATTCCTTCTCCAAAGATAACTTGTTTAATGAAAGTATTATTATCTTCTCTTCAAGTTTAGCATACTACTTATGATTGTTTAACTTCCCTAATGCTCTCCATAAACACTTTATATATCAAAATACTATCAATAGTTATCACAACTAATGTCTTCATATATAGTTGGCATGCATACGATTCTCTCAATTCTGGGAATATAGTCTATACATTGCTAAACTAAGAGATATCGCTAAGGTTTCATAATGTCCATATCATATTATGATACAGAAGTTTTCTCTAACTTAATACTAAATAGGTGACATTCCAATCTGATGTGATTACAAAAAAACATAATCATTCCTTTAACTCCTAATATCTCATTTTCAACATCAAATACAAAAATTCCACTATATGTTTGATTCTTAATTAACTTAACCGTAAAGTTTAAATATCTACAAACTAATATTCATATATTACTAATAGATATAGTACTTATTGGTACTTTCCTCAATCTCTCACTTATAAATATCAACAAACTTCCCATTACCTATCATTAGTAGCTTTTCTTCCAAGTTCCACTTTAATCTTATCCTAAGGTCTTTTTGGATTAATATTCTTCCTCTAATATAAATTCTAAACTGATAGATAATGATAATCTTAATCACCTAAAATCTCTTTTCGTCCACTAGTTTCTAACTTGTAGGGAATGAACACCTTAATATCATTATTGTACTTGCATTTCATCTATTTGTATATATATCCTACAATAATTTCACTTATTCTTATGATTATCAACCAATCCTTTTGTTCAAATTTATTATCATTCAACTAAGATCAAGTAAGAGTCCTTTATTGAAATCACTACTTATCCCCCGATTCTTTAAGCTTGTTTCCTTAAACAACCATCTTTATTCAACATTCTTTATCATCATATCATAATAAATATATCAATGGGTAGCTATCTTTTGAACTGCATTTCTTGGTGGGATATGTTCTATCTAGACCAATCTTGAAATAGCAAGGAGACCTTTCATTGCAAGTCCTGATCCTCTCCGAACTTTTTGCTTTAATTTCATTTCCATCATTAATTATTACTCATCCTACTACTATTTTAAGGTACCTAGATATATATTCGATCATAGTTTATCTTACAATCTTAATTCATTTCTCATGTACCATTTAATAACCAACCATCTCCTATAACCAATTATAAGGACCATATAATGATATATTCCATTTGCCTTAGCACCACATAAAGATCTTGTTGATAGTCAATTTTTGCTCATCTGGCATACTCGTCCATTTAGTAGCCGATATGTTGAATATATTGAATCTCTCGGCATCCCTCTAGAAAAATAACACATGGAATTTATGCCTGATATCCTAAATTTGTTCCATGTTTGAATTCAAGCCTATGGTGCAAACAATTATCATAAGCACGGTTATATTATATAACTGCCTACCCTCCTTACATATCAAGAAAGATGTCAAATCAAGAAACTGCTATGTATCTTAACAGTTATTCCGACAACAACCTTAAACATTATATCCAGCTATAAATATGGGAAAGAAAACTCCGTAAGGGCTCTCTCTTTAACACTTCACTCACATACTTTTATACAAAGTCAACCTACTAACTTAGGCATCAAAGTAGCCACACCAAACTAACCTTAATACCAAGTATTTCTTTCTCTTTACAAGATTTTCCTTGTTCCCAAAATTCACCAACAACATTTGGTACTGTTTGTTATTTTTGTAAACATACCCATATGGCTAGGATAAGAATATCTAAGAGTGCAGGTGCCAGCATTACCTCCTAACACCCTAAAGGGGGGAGTAGGCATACTAATGAATAGTGGTTGGCTAGACTCGAGCAACTCTACCTCGACTTAGTTAAGGAAAACCAAGAATTAAACAAAAAACACGAGCAAATCCTTATCCTCCTCCATAGTAATATTCACCTAAATCCGACCTAAAACAAAGACCAAGGTGATTACAACGTTGAAAAAAGCGATGATTCCAATTATTTACCTGAGTTGAAAAAAAAGCAACCCAAGAATATGATAGGACCTTCGGCTCCTGCTTTCAAAAGGAATGACAAAGGCGAATAACCGCAGTAGGTGCACTATGCAGGTTCTTTGCATCTCAACACCCTTATTTCCCCAAGCAAACAATTCCAAATTGAAAAGAGTCCCTTTGTTCTAGAAATTTTGGAGGAAGTAATACCTCGACACATAAAGTTTCCACAATTTGAGACTTATGAAGGAACAAAGGGCCCTAAAGACCACTTGGAGTATTACTATATGTAAGCTAAGTTACATAGCTTAAGTGATGCAGTAGCTTGTTAAGCTTTTCCTTCAACATTGAGGAATATAGCCAGCACATGGTTCAAACATTTGAAACTAAATACCATTACTTGTTTCGATGAACTAGCAGAAGTGTTCCTTCAACACTTCCTTGCAAGTAAACTTCCTATTAAGGACTCCTTAATTCTTAACACCATTAAACAAAAGTCCAATGAGTCAATTAGGGATTATTTGGCCAAATTTATGGCCAAGATGGTCTAAATCCCAAAGCTGGACATGAGTATGGCCCTCAACGCCGTAATCAACGGAGTCAAGCTTCATGGAGACTTTTTCAAGTCTCTCACAAAGAACAAGCCAAAAACTTTCACTAAGTTTAAGGCTAAAGCCACCTCATACATTCAACAGGAAGACAACATAAAGGTATGATGAGAGGCCAATCAGAGTAGAAGAGACGAAAAGAATGGCAAACAGAAAAATGCGAAGGATAGACTTAGCATAGACAATGACCACAATTCAGATGTCGAGAAGAAGAGACCGAGGATCCCAACATTCTCATTCTACACACCTGTCAATTCTCCAATCTCGAATATTTTGATGGAGGTACGCGGGGAGAGAGGTGTCCTCCAGTAGTTGGAAAGAATGCGAAGGAATCCCTTAAGAAGAAATTAGAACAAGCATTGTGATTTCCACTATGACAAGGGTGATAATACAGATGAGTGCATTTAACTCAATAATGCAATTGAAGATGTAATACAACGCAGGCACCTGCGAAAATTTCTAGCACATGATGTCGAAAGAATTGAAAGACTGTCTTGAAGGAGAAGAGACGAACAAGAGGATAACACTTGGCTAATAATGGCCCTGAGAGATGCAAGGGATGTTAATCCCAATAAAGCACCCAATGGAATAATAAATACCATTGTTAGTGGACCTAGTATAGGCTAAACACTAAGAATTACATTTTCAATATTCACAAAAAGAAGGTTAGGATTGACAATACAATATCTTTCAAAGAAGAAGATTTTGAGGGTATCCAGAGGTCGCATAATGATGCACTTGTCATCAATGCGAGAGTTGCCAACTTTGAAGTTAAGAAGATTCTTGTTGATATGGGAAATTTAGCCGATATCATTTTTCAACATGGCTTTGATCAAATGAGGCCTAAGATCAAAGTGCAGTTGTAGTCTTACAAGTATGACCTCTATGCCTTTAATAATCAATCCATCCAAGCAGCTAGAGTTATCTCTTTGTCGATACAGATTGGTGATGACGAGCATGTTGCAAAGGACAAAGTGGATTTTCTCATCGTTTAATGTTGGTCCCCTTACAATATGATAATAGGATGACCATGCTAAGATTTATTCGGTATTGTCCCTTCAACAGCACATCTTAAAGACAAGTTTCCTACTCTCATGGGGCTTGGTATGTGCAGAGGGGATTAGCAATTGGCACAATCCTTATATATAAGGGCCTTGAGACGAGAGGAAGTATTTCAAGTTGAAACCTATCCAGAAGGCAAATCAATTGGCATAGAGAATGCTGAGAATGATACAAAGGAAATTCCTTTGGAAAATGATCCCAGGAAAATAACAAGGATAGGAAAACCCATGTCAACAGATGTTCGGCAAAGTCTGATTGACTTCCTATAAGCCAATGATGATGTATTTGCATGGTCACCTTCGGACATGCTAAGTATTCCGAGAGATGTTATGGTATACAAACTCCAAATTGACTCGAATGTAAAGTTGGTCCAACAGAAAAAGACACATTTTGCACCAGAGAGACAAGTGGCAATAGAAGAAGAGGTCCAAAAATTATTGAAGGCAGGATTCATCTAAGAAGAGCCTTATCCAACTTGGTTAGCAAATTGTGTGTTAGTCAAGAAGTCTAATGATAAGTGGTGAATGTGCATAGACTTTATGTATTACAACAAGGCCTATCCCAAGGATTGTTTCCCACTACCAAAAATTGATCAAATTGTAGACACAACCACAGGACATGTGTTGCTTTCTTTTATGGATGCTTTCTTTGGTTACAATCAAATTAAGATGGATAAGGCAGATGAAGTCCACACATCTTTCGTTACCAATTTTGGAACATATTGTTATACGATGATGCCTTTTAGGCTGAAGAATGTCGGTGCCACGTACCAGAGATTAGTAACGAAGATGTTCAAATCCCAAATCCATAAGAAGAAGTATATGTAGATGGCATGATTGTGAACAGCATGAAGGAAGATCAGCATCTCGTTGATTTGGAGGATACGTTTGCTACATTGAGGAGATACAGCATGAAACTCAACCCATAGAAGTGTGTCTTTAGGGCAACATCAAGGAAATTTCTTAGGTAAATGGTTATACGATGTGGCATCAAGGCCAATCCGAGAAAGATTAAAGCCATAAGGAATATGAAATCACCTCATACGGTTAAGGAGGTGCAAGAACTCACTGAGTGAATTGCTACCCTCAACAGATTCGTATTGAGAAGTGCAGATAGGTACACAGAATTCTTTAAAATTTTGAAGAATCCAAAGGAATTCAACTGGACCGACGATTGTGAAAGAGCTTTCAATGAGCTCAAGGAATTTCTTGCATCACCCCCGATGCTCTCAACACCCATTCTTGGAGAAAATTTATACTTGTATCTATCAATCAGTTGCCGAGTACTTTCCTCTATATTGGTCTGAATTGACTGCAAAGAGCATCAACCCGTTTATTACGTAAGTCATGTCTTACAGGGGCCAAAGCTTCGATACACAAAGATTGAAAAATTTGTATTAGTAGTGGTTCTTTCGATGAGAAAGTTGAAGCCGTATTTTGAAGCTCACCAGATTATTATCCTCACCGATCAACCATTGTGGCAAGCATTGCAGTGCACTAACTCCTCAAGGAGGATGATGAAATATGCCTTCAAGCTCAGTGCCCATGGTGTACAATATAAACCTAGAACGGCATTAAAGGCCTAAGTACTAGTAGATTTTGTAGCCGAATTCATTGGAGAGGAAGACTGTATAGAGATTGCCGAGAAACCTATTTAGTTTCTTTATGTCGATGGTTGTTCAACACGAGAAGGAAGCGGTGTAGGCCTAGTTCTTCAAGGCCCCCATAATGTCAAAGTTCATTATGCCCTGAAATTTGGATTCCTAACTAATAACAATGAAGCAAAGTACAAAGCCCTAATCATCGGATTGAAACTGGCAAAAGAAATTGGTGTTGAGAAACTTGAAGTGTTCTCTAATTCCCAACTGATGGTAAATCAAGTCACTGGAAGTTACGTGGCAAGGGAAGAAGAGATGAGCAAGTACCTATTGGTGGTACAAACCTTCGTAGAAGAATTCTTATCTTTCTCCATTCACAAAATTCCAAGAAGCAAGAATATTATTGCCGATAAGCTATCGAAGTGGGCTAGTATGGCATTCCTTGAGCTGAACGAGAAACTTTTCATCGAGTTTCTCCTATAGAAAAGTTTATCTAATCTCTCACATAGCTATGAGTTAGCTCCTTACTTAAGAGAGGAATCATAGATGGATTCCTTAGTGAATTATCTAAAAGATGGTAATGTCCTTGACAACAAAAAGGAGGCATGAAGATTAGCTTACTAGGTTGCGAACTACACACTAATTGATGGTCAGTTGTATAAGCGCAACACATCTCAACCCTACCTTCGATGCCTTTCCCCGAGAGATACCTAGAGGGTGTTGTTTGAACTAAATGGTGGCATATGCAATAACCACGTAAAGATGCAAACATTGTACATTTGAGCTCTACAACTCAGCTATTATTGGTCGACTATGAGAGAAGACACGAAGGATGTTGTCCGATACTGTCCTCAATGCTAGAAGCATGACTTGCCGAGTAACGCGACAGCTACTAAGTTATGTATTTTGACCAGCCCCTGGCCTTTTGCTCAATGGGGGTTAGAAATCTTTGGACCCTTTCCAAAATCTACCACCTAGTGACAATTCATTATTGTCGCTATAGATTATTTTGCCAAATGGGCCGAGGCTGAAGCAATAGCAAAGATCACCAAGCAAAAGGTAGAAGTATTTGTCTCCAGTTCCATCATATCAAGATTTAGAGTTCCTCATACGATAATCACGAATAACGGCCCGCAGTTTGATAACAATAAGTTTTGGGCATTTTGCAGGAAGCATGGCATTCATCTCAATTATATGTCTATTGTACACCCTTAGATAAATGGATAAGTCGAAGCCATCAACAAGATCATATTACACGGCTTAAGAAGGAAGGTATATCAAGTTAGGGGGAGATGGGCAGACAAATTGCCAAATGTCCTATGGGGATATAGAACCACTCACAAAACTGCAACGAGAGAGACACCATTCAAGTTAGCATACGATACGGAAGTTGTGTTGCCAATTGAGCTGGACTTACCTAATCTGCGAAAGCATAATTTTGATGTTATACTTAATCAGGTTGGACTGACAGCAAATCTGGACACTATTGAGGAAATTTGAGACATTACGAAAGCCAAGGTCGTAGTATACCAGCATAAAGCAGTAAGGTACTACAATTAAAAAGTAAAGTATAAGGTTTTACAATCCGGAGATCTGGTTTGCTATAAAATGTAAGCCACTGGTGTATGAGTGACTCAAGGAAAGCTTAGTGCCAATTGGGAGGATCTTGTGAGGATCTACAAAGTTGTTGGTAAGAGGGCCTATCGACTAGAAAGGTTAGATGGATCAATCATTCCTTAAGCATGGAACATCAAGAATCTAAAATTTTATTTCAATTAATCTATTGGATGACTTATGTCTTCACTCATTTGGCGATAGCCAACATGTTTGCAAAACTGCAGCACTTATTTATAAGAATTATATTTAAAGTCTCGCTACTTTTGTTTTCATCATGATTGCCAAATTAACGAGTTATAGGCTGCATGATAAATAAACTGACCTATGTTTTAGCCGAATGCAGTTAACGAACTACATAAATTAACCTTACTACCCAATAATGCAGCTAATCCATGCTTTAAACGGTTAACGGACGGTATAAAATGATGGGTGTGTGAAATAAAACATGCCGAGAAACAAATAGTGTATGAAATAAAACATGCTAAGTAATAACTAACGTGTTAAATAAAACATGCTGACGAACAAAAGCGTAAAGCAACATACATATACCATACACACCGTGAAAGTGTAGTACGTAAAATTAAACGTATTAGAGATCTGTCAACTATTTTTGCTCAAGTGTCATAATCACTCGGCATTGCCTTGAATATATTTCAATTGATAATTACACGAGAATGCAATGTACCAATATAATAAGTCCTATGGCCTATCCTTAGATTCAGTAGAAGTGATTTTTAAATCAGTAGCTAGGGCTTCCTCAGCAACTAGGTTCTTGAAGCGGGCAACTTCTTTGGCATGAGCTTCATTGTCACCTTAATTCATGCTCTCGGTACCTATCTTGTTGCCTTCATCTTCATCGGCACTACTAACTTTGTCGTCGTCGTCAGCAAAGTCAAGACACGAGAGATCATAATCAGGATAAAGCTTTAAGACCTCTTCTCTTGCCACTTGAACCCCCTCTAACAACTTCTTGCGTAGAAGCCTTTAGTATTGCCAACTGGGAGTGACTATATGGAGAGCTTCTTTAACTGATGGTCCCCTCCTCATAGTCTCCTCCAACTCGGCCACATGGCTCTATAAGTTTGAGTTGTTGGTCTCCAACTCCTTTATTTGCATCCTGAGCTTATCTTCATCGTTGCTCATTATGCACTCTTCTTTCTTCTTTTATAACTCCTCTTTCAAGCCTTCAAACTTTTTGTACTGTTCTTCTATTTTAGCCTTCAGGCTAAAGATTTCATCGGCGGCGAGATCATTTGCCAATTTCTCGGCAACAAGTTCTTCCTTAAGCATTCTCGCCTCCATCTTAGCCTTAATCCTCACATTCTTGGCAGCAGCAGTTTAAGCCTTTGATGTATTGTATGCATCTTCAACTTTCTACAGTAAATTTATTTAATACAATCAAGAATGATTGGGTATGACAGACATAACTGAAGAAATTAACTTCTTTGCCTCTTTGTTGGCCTTGTTCAAAGCTATCAAAATGTGGCTACTCATCTAGAAAAGGAAATGTGTTAGTTACCCGAACGAATTCGATAATTAAAAGCAATGGTTATAGATATTCACATCATACAATTTGGCCATGATATGGGCCTTATTGCAACTACCGATCCTGTTGACATCCTTCTTGGCGATATCTTTGTTTTTCGGAAGAATGATCCCTTCCATTAGAGTTAAAGATTTCGTCTTCTCTCCTAGGGTCGAGTCGATATCTGAAATTTGGTAGCTCCAGCAAGGGACGAAGGACTTGCCAACCTCTTTGTTGGGGATGAATTCGATGCTACTGATTCCGAGAGCTTTAGAATGCATTGCCTCCTTTGCCCTTTCATCTAAGCCCCTGGACTTCTTAGTAGGTAGTTGGCCAACAAGTTCCTTCCCTGGTCTTTTGTCACCACTCGAAGTCGTCACAATCGCTAATGATGAGCCTTCTACGATAATGGTATTTTCATCATCCTCACCGGGGCATGTCTCTCGATACTCGCCATCCCTCGACTCGATAGAAGTTTGAATAATCACAACCGGAGGCTGCTTAGAATGAACAACCTCGGTCGGCAATGTTTTCTCGTTCTCCTTCAACCTCTTAACAAGACGAAAGATCTTCTGTACAGCCACCTGCTTTGCTACAACTGCCTTTGTGGCCTTCTTTGCCACAGCATGCTGAGTGGTATTTGCTGAGGTAGTCGCCCTCTTGTCAGCCTTGGATTTCTTTGCTTTGGCCTGAGCGAGTTACTCATTAGGATTCACCTTACTAGCACTTATATATGCGATATGAGTAAAGGAATTAATATAAAGATGGGGAAAGATGAACTTACATTTTTTGTGCTGAGCAAGGCTCAATGGCTACAATTCTCCCCCCAAGTCTCGAGAATAGCTTTCCTTGTGGCTATACTTAGCATGACAATAACTCATTAGCATATCTTCTTTTTCAGAAAAGATTAGGTCTCCATTTTCATATCACCGTATAATCCTCTTGATGTCCTAGAAGAACATTTTGTTCTTCCTCTTCTCTTGAATTTTTCTTGCTGATGTTGTATCATTCAACATAAGATCTATATCTTTTGTATGGATTGGCTCAGTCTATTGGGTCCAGATGTCCAAGTCCTCATCAAACACTATTTATACGAATTTGTCATGCCACTTATGGATCTTGGATTCTAACACATCCATGAACTTGCACCTATGCCTCGTAGCGGTGAAGTACCACTTGTCAAGTTGCCTCCAGATAGTGAAGAAAAACCTAAACAACCAAAGCGTAGCCCTGACTTCATCTTCTTCACAAACTATCTCAAAAGCTGCTAGAAGGTTATATGTGTTTGGTGAGAACATACTCGGTGCGACTCTGAAGTAGTTGAAGAATCCTTAAACAAAAGCTGAAAAAGGGAAGCATAGCCTAAAATCCAGATATTTTAGGTATATGTGGAACTCGTGCTCCCTTAGGAAGCATACTTTCTCCCTATCTCTCAGCTTCCTCAAGTTCCATGTTTTAAGAAAATCTCGCTAGTACTGGTTGTACTTTATGACAAAAACTCTGTCGACGAAACTAGTTGTACCATCAAAAGAGTCGCAAGAGTAGGCTATTTATTGTATAGATATCTTACTGAAGACCTCCCTTCGTTATCCTTAAGATAATTATCCATAAGAAGCTCATTAATCCAAGTAAGTTTATCCCACCTTGCTTCCATACTGTTGGATGAACTGCTCGAAGAGCATGCCGCCTCACTCCTTATTTGGGGTAGAAAAGTAGCCTCAGTTTTTGTTGCCTCAGAATCGGATAGAATAAGTCAACAAGCAACTTTGTAAACCATACTTGAATGGTTGTATGAAATGAAATAACACAAGTTGAAGAATGTAAATTTGAAGATGAGAAAACAAATGAAAGTTTAAGACATAACCAGAGAAATGAAATCTAATTATGCATAGTACCTTATATATGGACGACCCGTCTTCATAATTGTAAGTCTACTTTTGATAGTAATGATGAGCTAATTTGGAAATGTCGTAGATTGTTGACATGTATTTTGTGACAAAAATCTGAAGGCTGACAACTTTCTAATAGTTATTAGGCCTGCAACAAAATGATGACCTAGACGACAAATGTCATGCCAGCAATTTCTTGGTTTCTCGAACGAATGGGAGTTTAGAAATGGCAACCTTTCGACTGGGATGTGATCCGTCCCACTTCCTATCTTGCTTGGAATCAATTTAAAGAATCAATCCTCTACTTAACCTTTAGTGCAATATATATCACTCCCTTTGTCGACTACTCGAACACGAGAGTTGGCGGGCAAATGTTGATAGTCAATTTTTGCTCATTTAGCATACTCATCCATTCGGCAACTGATATGTCAAATATATTGAATCTCTCGACATGCTTCTGGAAAAATAACGTACGACATTTATGCCCAATATCCTAAATACGTTCTTTGTTTAAATTCAAGCCTATGGCACGAACAGTTATCATAAGCATGGTTATATTATATAACCGCTTACCTTCCCTACATACTAGGAAAGATGTCAAATCAAGAAACTTCCACATGTCTTAACAGTTATTCCAATAATTGCCTTAGACATTACAGCCAGCTATAAATATGGGAAAGAAAACTCCATGAGGGCTCTCTCTTTAATACTTCACTCACATACTTTTATATAAAGTCACCCTACTAACTTAGGCATCGTAGTGATCGTAATAAACTAGCCCCGGTACCAAGCATTTCATTCTTTTTTGCAAGATTTTTCTTGATCCCAAAATTCACCAACAACATATTTCACTATCCATTTCACATTCATTTTGTTTCACTTGCACTTACTTATGACTCCAAAAATGTCTTTAATTCATGATTCATTAAGGGCTAAAGAATTCATAACCTGATTATAAACTTATAGTACCATTTCTTCTACTTTTTTTACACATATAAAGAACTTCTAAGATTGATCGCTAAAATACATCAGATCCTTTTATACCCCTAGCTACAAATATGTCAATCGTCATTATATTTGCACATGTCCGAAAGAATACACTTTCATCGAAAAGCACAATTACATCTATTAAGAGATCATTGGGATATCTATATATATGAATAACTAACATAGGATCAATTTTAACTCTCAAGAAAACATGATCAGCTATCATACTATATTCATAATTCAAATCACCCATAATAACCATTCATTCAAAAGAATTCCACCACATTTGTCTTCTAATTAATTAAGTATCATTTCCACTTGTTGATTTGGTACTTTATACTTCCATAGGAAAATAAAAAATAACAATCATCCGTATACCTTATCATTATCAAACTTTCCAATACTATTATCAACTACTATCTTATATACTGTATTCTCGTTTTGCATATAATCTACTCCAACTGATCCAAGAATATGGAACCAATCAATAATCTTTGGAGGATAATCATCTAAAAATACATAACATATTAGTCGGATTATGAGTCATACTAATAGGGTCAAGTCTCTTTCTTCTACCTATTCTAAAAATATCTCATCAGTATTACTTAAGTTGCAATCTCTTGCTTTCTATTCATCTTTAATCAACGGCCCACAATATCACTATTATAATGAGAAGTCGAATTAATCTATGTTATCATCTATGTATCTTATCATAACATCACAACTCCATCAACAAACTTTCCCCATAATCTCATCCATAGTATTAACATATCCCACTAATTATTTCTAGTAATATTCTCCACATTTCAGCTCTATGTTAAATAAGAGATTCTCCTTCATTCTACATAAATCACTTTAACTAACCACTAATTCTCCATTTTACTTGGATCACTCTATCTAATTATCCATTCTCCATGTGATCCCATAACTGAAGTTAAATTCAATTAACATTTATATTAATTTAGTGTTATAGTTACTACTTATCCTATAAGTTATAGTACAATACTTTAATACCCACTTATTTTTACCTACTCTCAATGTATTCCTATAACGTCTCTATCTTTTAATTGTTTATTTCAAAGTGAGTTCACTAGAACTACACTCTGATACCGACTTAGAATTTTTATGCCCAAAAGCAATAGAGTCATAACAGTCTTGCCGTATAAACTATTCTAAGATAGAAGCTGACTATATAACCGCCATCTTAGACCTAGTTTACATAAGGCGTCTATGACTAATTTACTTTGAAGTAAATAGTTCATAAATTAAATAAATTATTTACCTAAGAAATTATGGAAATATATATACATTAAAATTTAAATATTATAATTAATGTTTGAAAAGTTTTATCATATTATATTTCCTAAGTAATACATTATTTGAAAATAGAAGTTTCTAAAACAAAAGCTAAAACCTTAACAATATATCTGTTCTTCAAATGTATTTCCTTACTCCCTAAGATCCAGCAATTACTAGCTTCAGGGTAAATATACTTGTAACAACGTCTATAAGGATGTGAGCAACTATAGCTTAGTAAGTTGGGACAAAGACTTAAGACTATACAGCAAACATAAACAAGATTATCAACCAAATTATTAGGCGCAATGCATGTTCAAGTAAATACCATCGTACGACGTTGTTTGGCCTATCATGAGATTAGAGAAATTGCACCCACTTTAATTCGGGTTAAAGAGTTTCCGTTAATGCAACAGCTCACAACCAAACCTAGGCTTATGCAATGGAAACACTGATCCTCTCACGATTACCTTCGAACCATTGACTTTACTCTTATCACGACCTTCTCACCTGTCACTTAAATCAACCAAGGATAAAGAAGGGACCAATTATACTATCCAGTACTATTTATTTTAAAGGGATCGGTATTTGGCTAAACAATCCTAATGTTCCCTTAATAGGTGCAAATCCAATTTAGAATTATAAGTCATATATTTAGTTAAATCTGATTTAAGGTGTTTAATCATTTTAAACAAATCACACAAATACAAGCTAAAGCAGCAAATTAGAATCATATCAGCAGCTTAAAACAAGCACATGCGCATGGCCAACTATCTAACAAACATGATCAAGTACAATTTCAATCCTCTAAGTACTACTAATTAGTACTTCGAAATATAGTAACTTATTAATCCTAACTTACTTAAACTCCTCGCTTACTCATTTGAGGTACGACTCACTTAGGCCATTACCGATAATCCTAATATTATAAATATTGTTTTAGTGCGTATATGTAACTATCTTATATAAACTTCATTCTATTGTTCCTTTATGTTATCCTTAGTTTAGGATATTTAGTATACTTAATTATTCAGGTTTTTAAGTCTTTTAAAGTTGTTTCTAATTTAGGTTGAGTTCTGATTCAGTTTTGAAGTCAGTTTTTGAATTAGGTATTTAACACAGTTTTCTAATAGGGATTTTATACACAAACCCTAGGAAGTTATTCTGACCTATAATGTGAAATTAATCACATTATTTTTAGATATCCTAAATATTATTTTTGGTCTCTAACCAATGTTCTAGTCTACGCAGTATATTTTAATCCTAATTTAACTACCGAATTTACTCTCTCTATGGGAAAATCTTACATTTTACATATAATTACCCTCATTTAAGTTTCCTACTAGATTTATTACATATTTCTATTATAAGTATATTATCAATTTTAACTTAATATTTTCCTACTCTTCAATTTCTTATACTCATATATTATACATTATCACCAAATATGTACATAATATACATATACACATCTAATATTCTCGTCACTTCAAATATCACCTCTCAACTTTGTTAAGCTTGGTTTTTCACCTCTCGATTTTTTAAAATTTAAGTTTTCTCTAAACCAATTAGTATTAAACCCTTACCCATTTAATACCAACCTTTGACTAGGGTTTAAGAAAGCCAGTTTTTTATACTTTGAAAACGTCTTGGAGTCACCACTTGACCAAGTCGAGAAAAAAGAGTTAAGTTATAATTAATTTGGTAGATTTTTTGTAACTTAGCCACTGATCTTTCGATAAAAACCGATTTAAAAAAAAAAACGATTCTAGAAACCCAAAGACTTCGATTTATGGGTTATGTTTTTAAAACTCTTATGGGTACCATTAACTTTCTAAATTTAACCTTCATCTTAAAAATCACTTTTTAATTTCATGTAGTAGAACTCAATTTATTCATTACTCTAATTGGCTAAACGAAGTAATCTAAACTAACAAAGAATATTTTTTTTTTACCGTCACCCCGTACGTACCTACGTATCCGCTATTTGAGATCAGACGTACGTAGTTCTTTTATGAAAACTTTAACGAGTGAAGTTGATTTTAATTTTGAAAAGCATGCTAGATTTACATTTTTCGTTCAATTTGGTTTATTTGAGAAAATTTCTAAGAAAGAATGTTCTAAATTGGATTTTTTATTTATTTTTGAAAAAATTCTAAAATGCCCTAAATTTGAATATGGATTAATTTATTTTTCTGATTTTGGAAAAACGTTTTTCTAAGTGATAAAATAATTATTTATTCATCAACCTACTTATTTTTATTTTTATTTATTTATTTTTCCTTGTTTACTTATCTTTTTTTTTATCTATTTCTGTTATACTAAATAAATAAGTAAATAAACTATTTTCCTGTCTTTCTTTCTTTTTTTCTTGTTATTATTTTTTTCAGTTTTCTTCTTTTTTCCTTCTTTTTTTCTTTACATTATAATACAATTTACATTTACAGTAAAAAATGGAATAAATAAATAAAAAGAGAAAAAGGGAATCGAAAAACAAAACAAAGGAATTCAAATGGATAAGGCCAGACCAAATAGCAATCAGGCAACGCGGATCTTGGATTCGATATTTGCGTCGAATCTGGGGTGGGACTTTGGATCCATGTCAGGCTCTAGTGTCTTCAATAGCAGCAACGACGGTAGAAGGCGGTTCAAGCTGTTCTAGTGGCCAATGTGAGGGGGAGAAGAATGTTTCGTATGTTTTAGATTGAGGATAGGGGGTATACTTGATGCCTTGGCTAATGGAGGTAGTTTTAATGGTGGTTAGAGTTTGGGATGTTGGTGGTGAGGGTTTGGCTACAATAGTTTGGTAGCGTTGCTAGGGGGCACGGTTGTGCTCAAGGGTGGTTAGGCTCGGAAGTTTGTGAGGTAAGGAGGCTAGTGAGGGTAGTGGTGTAGCTCGAAGTTGAGTGGAGAGAGAGATAGTGATTCGAAGAGAGAGAAGGGGCTTGTAGATTGATTCTGTAGCTTATGAGTGATTATCTGGGGTTATGTGTACTCATAAGCCCCTTATTTATACATGAATTTAGCAAATGAACAAGGAAATTAGAAATTAGACTTAAACGAAAATGTTTGAAAATCCAATTTTTTTTTTTTTTAATTTTGAAGCTCGATTTGAATGCTCCATTGACTGAATTTGGACATGTTATTAGGTTCAATTCAAAGAAAGCTACATGGTAAACACAATTAAAGCAAGGAATTACGCGTGTATGTATCAAATCTGTGTAAAAATTGGCTCTAAAGTGAAGAAAGTAGGTTGTTCTTAACAAGGAAAGAGGAAGAAAATCCGGAGAAAATGAGGGAAACTAAGAGAAAGAGGAGGGAAGTGCTAACGTGGCGCTAACGTGGCACTACGTCAGCCAACATAACCAATCCCAACTTACCACGTGTCACCATATGACACATGGCAGTTAACGTGGCAGTACGTCAGCATGTTATCCAATCCAATGATGCCATGTGTCAGGATACGTGACGTAATCAGATCCTGACATATAGCAGTCCCTAATGTGATAAAAAATGAAAAAAACTTTGTATGCCTCCACCAAGATTCGAACCCTTGACCTCATGTTCATACCCAATAATAAGTCTAAGTGTTTATTCACTAGGCCATTAGCCTGTACCATATCCATATCTGCAATACACATATGGACTAGGTTATCTTGGGCTAGATTCAAATCTAAGTCTAGTTTCAACGGCCCAATTTCTAAACCTACTTCAAAACTAAAAAATCTACCCTAATAAAATGTTATTTTCTAAAATCCTCTATTTTTTTTTTCAATTTTTTGTTTTTTTAAATTCTTTCAAATTTTTTTAATTTTCTAAATTTCTCATTTTTGGGTTTCTTTCTAAATTTCTTATTTTTTGACATTTTTTTTCCAAATTTATTATTTTTTATTCTTTTTCTTGTTTTTGCATTTTTTTCGTATTTTCTAAAATTCTTATTTTTTTTAAATTTCTTATTTTTAGGTTTTCCATTATTTCCTATTTTTTATATTTTTCCTAATTTGAAACCTATTGAGGAAATAAAATAAAATAAAAGGAGCAAAAATTGGTTGTCTACAACTGTTCCTCTTTATGGTGAAATTTGAACAAAACTTTGCCACAAAGACAAAAAAATGCTATTTTTGCCCCTAGGATGACTTTGAAATGACTAATTAGTTATTCTAAACTCGATCTACTTAGGATTTTGGTGAAGAAATGAAACTCGATCGTGCCTCTCTAGGCTCACTAATCTAGGTAGGGGTATCTTTATAAGATAAGTAATCATACTCAAGAATTGAATTTGAGAACCTGGTCGTGCTTCACTAGACTCACTAACCTAAGCGAAAGCGTCTTTTAGAGATTAATAACCCTAATTTGGGATCGATCTAAAACCTAGTCGTACCTCAGTAAGCTCATTAACTTAGGTGGGAGCGTCTCTTAGGGACTAGCTATCTTAACTTAGGATTAATCTAAAACCTGGTCGTGCCTCACTAAGCTAATTAACCTAGGCGAAAGCATATCTTGGGGACTAGCAACCTTAAGTGGGGATCGATCTAAAACCTGGCCGTACCTCATTAGGCTCACTAACCTAGGTGGGAACGTCTCTCGAAGATTAGCAACCCTAAGTTGGGATCGATCTAAAACCTAGCTATGCCTCATTAGGCTCACTAATGTAGATGGGAGTGTATCTCAAGGACTAGCAACCCTAAGCTGGGATAGATCTAAAACCTGACCGTGCCTTACTAGGCTCATTAACCTAGGCGAGAGCATCTCTTAGGAACTAACAACCCTAATCTGGGATCGATCTAAAACCTAGTTGTGCCTCATTAGGCTCATTAACCTAAGCAAGAGCGTCTCGAGGGGACTAGTAACCCTAAGCTTGGACTTAATGCTATGCCTTACGGGCCTACCAAAATGCCTTATGGTCTTGCTAAAAGAACATGGAAAAGAGACTTAGTTAAGATCGTACCTTAAAAGGCTGGCTAAATAGTAAATGCAGTCAATTGGGAGTAAAATCTGGTCTAAATGCAAGTGCAAGATTCAAAAATCAGTATGCTAACATTGTATGGAAATACTTACTTAATCTCTGTTGATAGGGCCTAAATTGCTAAACCTTTTTGAAAAGCCCCATCAAAATTGACTGGCTCATGTTTTGGTCCTTTGTTATCAACCCAGATGTTCTTAATACAGAACGTTTGAGATTCGGTCATCTCTCTTTTGAGAAATCATGGAAATTAAGTCAATGCAGAATGCCACCCACTGTTTTTGTCTTTTTAGAACTTTTATGAATTGAAGCCCTCATTCCCAACTAATGAATGTCTGTTGTAGGGCGATTGCTTACTTGGATTTCACATTTCCCTAAAAAATAAATAATAAAGCTCCCCATTGAGAGGGATTAATCTGCAATATAGTATTTCCAAAAGTTTTATCAATTACCAAAGTCCTAGATCTCACTTCTTAACTTCTCTCGTGTTTTCAGTGTATGGGTTCGATTAAATGGAGTAAAGGGAGTTGGACCTTTCAATGGAGAAGGTGATTAGTCCAATGTCGACAATGGCCAAGGATACTAACTTTGCTTGCAAATAATGAAAATTAGACTACAATGACATTCAGAATGACTGGAATTTTTGTGTTTAGAGTAAAAATTTCTACTGACTTCTCATGGATAGTACAATTTTACAGCATTGGCATTTATAGGGTCTCTCAAATCTAGACCATCTATTTGAGACAAAATCAAAGCCTCTTCTAGTATTATTCACTTCTCGACATAAGAGCCTCCAAATTAGGAGCAAACTTCCCTCTAGAGTCTTGTGCATTAGGGAGAGCCTTTCTCAACACCAGGTCACCTTCTTTGAAGTTCTGAGGTCATACCCTTTTGTTGAAAGCCTGAGCCATTCTTTGTTGATAACACTGATTATGACACGAGGTTATTAATCTCTTTTCATCAATCAAATTTAACTACTCGATGCGTTTCCTTACCCAATTGGCTTCATTATACCAAAGAGTAAGGTGTTGCCCCAATCGACATTCTAATGGAAGTCTGATGAGCCATGATTGCAAATGGTAACATCTCGTGTTAGTCCTTATATGTAACAGTCATTTTATCAATGATTCTTTTGAGGTTTTTGTTAGCTGCTTCAACGGCTCCATTCATTTGGGGTCGATAAGGAGTAGAGTTCCTATGGATGATCCGAAAATGTTGGCACAATTCTGACATGAGCTTGTTGTTGAGATTGGTGCCATTATTAGTGATGATCATTTCTAGAGTCCCGTATCAGGCTAAGATGTCTCTCCTGATGAACTTAACCATGACCCCTTTAGTAACGCTTAAGTAAGACGAAGCCTCAACCCATTTGCTAAAGTAGTCAATGGCAACTAGTATGAAGCGATGCCCATTAGATGCTTTTGGAGTAATCAGCTTTATGATATCTATTCCCCACATTGAAAAAGGCCACGGTCCTAGGAGTAAATGTAGTTCTCAAGGAGGGGTGTTTATCTTATTTGTATAAACTTAGTATAAGTGATCATGCTTAACGTGTTTGATGCAATCACTTTCCACTATTGATCAATAGT
Source organism: Lumnitzera littorea (assembly GCA_024138015.1). Taxonomy (NCBI): domain Eukaryota; kingdom Viridiplantae; phylum Streptophyta; class Magnoliopsida; order Myrtales; family Combretaceae; genus Lumnitzera; species Lumnitzera littorea. Next base: position 66,435,757 of record JAMXBB010000007.1, read on the forward strand.
ACCCTAGCCTCATAATTTTCTTAGCCAGCATGTAACCATTCATGTGAGGGCCACACACTCCTTCGTGTACTTCTTTCATTAACTTCTCAGCCTCCTTGTTGTCCATACACCTTAAGAGTGTACGGTCAAAAAAGCATTGATATAAGGTGGACTCGCTTATTAAGAATTGAGTGACCAATCTTCTAATCATCCTTCTGTCCTTTTTCTCGACCTTCTCAGGGTATGTGCCTTGTTGTAAGAATGTTTTCACATCATGATACCATGACTTTTGGTCATTCATATCGTCAATTGTTAGACAAAAGGCAGGCTTGTCTTTAATTTCAATAGTAAGGGGCTGAATCTTGACTCCACTAGATATCTAGCTCATAGATGCTAGAGTGGCTAAAGCATCAGCAAATTGATTTTGAGTTCTTAGTACGTGATTTCTTTGAATTTCCCCATCAATTCAGTCAAGTGCTAGTGATAAGGTAATAGTTTAGGATCATTCTTCTTGTACTCTCCCCAAGCTTAGCCAATAATGAGTGTAGAGTCCCTATACACTTCTAATTCTTAGATGTCTTTGTCTAGGGCCATTTTGAGTCCCATGATGCATGCTTCACACTTAGCGATATTATTAGTGTATAGGAAAACAAGCCTTATAACCATAGGGTATTGAGTACCTTCAGGGGATATTAGTATTACCCCAATTCTATACCCAAATACATTGGCTGTACCGTTAAAGAACATCTTCTACTTTGGTGGCTTGCCATCTTCTCCTTTATCAGAGCTTCCCTCAACTGTTAAGATATTCTCATCGGGGAAATTGACTTGTTCCTCTTGGGGAGTGCTATCGGATGAATTTTTTGCTAATTGATCTGCTAAAGCTTGCCTTTTGACTAAATTCTGGTTTGCATACGTAATATCAAACTGTAATAGTAACATTTGCCACTTCGAGATTCTGCCAATTAGGGCTGGTTTGTTTGCTAAGTACTTCAAGGGATCATGCTGAGTCAATAATTCAACTTGGTAGTAAAGTGTGTATTATCTGAGCCGATGCATTATCCAGACTAAAGCATAACAAGTTCTTTCAATTTCTAAATATTTATGTTCCCCTTCAATGAATTTCTTGCTCAAGTAGTATGCAACCCGTTATTTTCCTTCCTCGTCTTTTTGACCTAGTATATGCCCCATAGACTCTGGTAATATTGTTAGGTACAGAAATAAAGGCTTCCCAGGTTTTGGAGCTACTAAAATAAGATGGTTCATGAGGTATTCTTTTGTCGTTGTAAAGGCTTACTCGTATTCTTCTTCCCAATTGATCTTGGCGTTCTTTTTCAATAACTTAAACAAGGGGTGGCACTTGTCAATGAGTTGAGATATGAACTGGGCTATATAGTTTAAACAACCCAATAAACCTTTTATTTCTTTTAATGTACGTAGAGGGGGTAGGTCAATTATTGCTTTGACTTTATCAGGGTCCACTTCGATGCCCTTTTAGCTGATTATAAAACCTAATAATTTCCCTAAAGTCACTTCAAAGGTACATTTCTTTGGGTTGAGCTTTAGCTGGAATTTTCTCAACCTATCAAACAATCTCCTCAGATTATCCATATGATTTTCTTGTTCTCTAGACTTTGCAATCATATCTTCAATATATACTTCAACTTCTTTATGCATTATGTTATGAAAGATCGCTACCATAGCCCTTTGATAAATTGCCCCAGCATTTTTGAGTTCGAAAGGCATTACTTTGTAGTAAAATGTGCCCCAAGTTGTGATAAATGTTGTCTTAGCTTTATCTTCTTCAGAAATTTGAATTTGATTATATCTAAAGAATCCATCCATGAAAGAGAAAAGATGGTTTCCAACTGTGTTATTGACCAAGACATCATTATGGGGCAAGAGAGAATTATCTTTAAGGATTGCTTAATTAAGGTCTCAAAAGTCTACACACACTCTAACTTTCCCATTCTTCTTCATTATAAGCACAATGTTAGCTACCCATTCGAGATAATCAAATACCTCGATAAAACCGATCTCTAGCAATTTTCTAACTTCTTCCTTGATCTTCAATAGGACATCCGGTTAGAACCTTCTTAACATTTGTTTCTAGGTTTTGATATCCTCTCGTATAGGTAATCGATGGACTATGATCGACAAATCTAATCCAAGTATATCTTCATAAGACCATTCGAATACATCTTGGTATTCAGATAGTAATGTAGTCATTTCTACCTTTTGGTCTTCTTTCAAATTTCCTCCAATCTTCAACACCTTAGGGTTATCATAAGTCCTAACATTAATTATCTTAGTTGGCTCGTTAATGGAAATTTTACTTATTTCACGTTTTTGCCAGATTTCTTGCACGTCATTATGGTCATTAACATCACTCCTGACAATTAAGCCAATAAGGCTAGAGGTGATATCAATATTTTCATCACCTACCTGCGCGAGGTATCCATGGCCTTTATTTAGATCATTAGATCTGGAAAAAAGAAAAGTATGTCAAAGAAAGAGTGTAAGTAAGGAAGAAGTGAATAGAAAAGAGATTGATTCTTATTTAGAGGAATCTTCTTTTAAGTACAATTATTTGTAAGACAAAAGGTAATTTATTACAAAACTCTATAAAATACTGGACCGTGATTCATCTTTTATCTTAAGGAAGACTTATTATTATTCATAGGGATGGAGAACCAATTGTTCAAGTACTGGGACTTGTTGGATGGACTAGCCACTTTCTTTATGCTGGAGGTATCCTCTTTGGCAGGTTTTAACTTCTGGATTTCAACCCGATTGAAAGTTCTTGATAATGGTGGGAAGGTCATCAAAGCATGATACAACTTGTCACCTTTTCTATCCTTAGCTTGCATTACTTACAACTCCTCCATCGAGGTCGAAATGTATCTTAGCCCATATGTTCCAAATTTGCCTTCTTTGAACTTTGGCCTCTCATTTTTCTCCCAATTGGTGATCATGTACACCTCATCAAACATTTGGAGTCTAAAGTCCTCTTGCTCCTCTATACCAAGATAGGGTATAGTTATCTCTTTGTAGATTTCATAATCCTAGTCACCCAAAATCATGATGACCTGGCTATTAGAAATGAACTTAACTTTTTGGTGAAGACTTAACGGTATGGCCCCTGCTAAATGTATCCAAGGTCTTCCCAATAACAGATTGAAGGTCCTTGGAATGTCCAAAACTTAGAATGAGATGTTGAATGTCTATGAGTTGATATCCAATGGTAAGTTGATCTCCCCTATTATTTCTCTCCTAAATCTATCAAAAGCTCTTATTGTTGTCAATTTCGGCTTGATAGTGGTTGTATCAATGCTCAATAGATCCAGGGTAGCTAGAAGGCTAGAAGGCAGACATTCAAAGATGACCTGTTGTTGATGAGGACTCTTGTTGTGATGATGTTACTTATCCTCATTATTATGAATAGAGACTTTGTGTGCTGGTTACCTTCTCTACCTAGTTACTTGATGGAGAAAGAAATTTGATCCATAGTGAGGATGGAATTGGCGATAGATCTAATCCTTTCAAACGATATTTCATGAAGGACTTTGACTTCCCTTAAAGTTTTGAACAAAGCTTCCCAATGCAGATTTAATGCCATCAAGAGACTTATGAAGGATATTTGTGCTAGAGCCTTAACAAGCTGATCCATTATTTTATACTCACTAAACTTAATCATCTTGGTGAAGGTAGACAATCTTTCTTCAGTTTGTTCATTGTTTAGTCTTTCTAGCATGGCCTCATTTTTCAAGTCTTCACTTAGATCATAGATCCTACCAAAGTGGGTAATCCCTCCTACAAGAGAGCTCGACTGTCCCTAGTTTATTACTTAGTAGTTGAGAGGGGCAGTTTTATAATTTTTGGGGGGCTACAAGCATATGGAAGGTGTACTGTTTAGTTTACTTCTCTTCTTGTCTATAGAATCTATAAACCCTAGGCTCTCGATTGGAACCGATCATGTTGATGACGAGCCTTGAGTCGTCAAATATCATATTGATGATGGGCTTATGGTTCGACGGGGTGTTGTTGTTGACATTTGGAGCAGGAGCCTCCATAAAATCTAGTTATATTGTACCTTCATCAATTAAGTCTTGAATTTTGTTCTTTAACCTCTAGTATGAGTCGATTGAATGGCTTACTTACCCTAGATGATACTGACATCTTACATTAGGATAAAAAATCTCAACCTGTACCTTTTACTAGGAACCTCAAAATGGAGTAAATTATCTCTTCTTAGTTTTTCAAGAACCTAATTGAGTGAAACCGGTATTTTGGTGAACTACCTTAAGGCCCTGCTAACCTCTAGTTAGCTTCTATATTGTTGTTGAGTTAGTGGAGGATTTGCCTTAAAAGAGACTTGGGTGTTAGGCTTGGTATTCAAATTGACCATGCTGATAGTAACTTCTTTAGGCTTAGTGGTGGGTTTAGCAGAGGGTGGTCTTCTATCTGATGTCTCTTGTACCTTGCCAGAGGAAATGGTACTCTCAATTTGACACCTTGCTACCATTACTTTTGCAAAGCTAAAAGAGGCTTGTCTAATCAGGTAAATAAAGTAGGGTCTCTTAAGAGTGTTGATAAAAGTCGTAGTTAGCTCTTTCTTAATCACGGGGGTAGATACCTTTGTAACTAAGGACCTCTACCTTTGGTTTACTCTTTGAAAGATCATTGTACCTCTTCCTTAGGGCAACCAAATCCATCACGGTTGGCGCCACTTTAACGTTGAATCTATATCGCTCATAGAATGCTCCAGCCAGCTTTTCCTACGTATTCGCCTGATTCAAGTCTGATTAGGCATACCAAGTTAAAGTAGGGCCAGTTAGGCTGTACTGAAAGGTCTGGACTATAAGCTGGTCATATTGCACATACTTGCCCATCTTGCGTACATATAGCCGGGTGTGCCGCTTAAGGCATCCAGTCCCATTGTATTTTTCGAAGTTAAGTACTTTGAACTCTTCTAGGAAGCTTCTATAATCATAGGCAAAGAAGTCTATTTTATTAGCATGCTCAAATCTATCATACCCTTCGAACATTTTCATTTTTTCAATGATTTGTTGAGTTAGCGGCTTCTTAAGCTCTTTTAATCTATTTTGATCAACTTCAGGCTTTGGATTGATCAGGAACAAGTAAGTGTTTAGCTCAAAAGTTGGGTTGGCCTTTGGAAATACCCCTTCTATTTCAAAGGATTCAAAGGCCTGATTGACCTTGGGGTAGGCCTTATCCACTTCAAGGGGTGGGGCTTCAACATTCTTTTCACATCAGGCTTTAGAACTTTCTTCATTTAATGGAGCTATAGACCTAAGCAAGGTAATACTATCAGTAAGAAAGCTTAGTTGATCTACAATCTTCCGCACTGTTCTCTCTAAAAATTGAAACCTTAGCTTAGTGGAATCAAGAACCTTGGGGTTGACATTGCCGTTATTGGTATTGGTGTTGTCGTTTCCTTGGTTAGCCATTCTGGTTTGAGAACAGGTTTTGATAGGCCTTCTCTGGAAAATTTGACATTTGGGAGCTATCTTAGCAACCTAGTTAAAACCACTTCTCAATTAGTTAGCACACGAATATTTTAATTTTTGAAAGAATGTAAATGAATGAAATGGAAATAAGCCACAAGAATGGAAAGGAGGGAATTGATGAATAATTAACAAAATGACAAGTTATTTATTATTTTTGAATTCCTAGAGTTTTATTACATAAAAGAAAGGAAAAGATACAAATTTATCTATACTAATTTTCTTTTTTTTTTCTATGGGCTGAATGACATTGTCTTCTCCTTCTTTTGATCATGTTTAGTCGCTTCTTCAAACTCTTGAATCTTCTTCTATGCCATCTTCAGCCAATATTTCAAGGCGTGCAACCTTTACCTAGACTCTTGAAATAGGCTTTCCCATATATCTTTTTCATCATAAAGGACCTCCATACAAGCTTTTACTTGGTTCATATAGGTCATCATTTCAGAGCTAGGGTACATAGGGGAAAGTTGAAGGACTTCTAGTGCCTGATACCACATTGTGCCCACCTTGTGAAGTTGATTGTATAAGTACTCTTTAGTGACCCGATGCTTGTCTACTTCTCCTATGAATTCACTTAAATCGACGTTAGGGCTTACAATCTTAGTATCCTATGAAGCTTTGATCTTATGAAGCTTAGATAGTTATTATATGGAGTGGGGATCTTCGAGGTTAAGGGTGAATGGCTCCAATGAAGACTTGTGAACTATGTCCTAGATCTCCCCAAACTGCCTTATCATGTTGTTTGGATAGTAACCTATACACTAACTCATTCCAATCAATGGTATGGCATGATAACCTTTACAAACCAGTATGACTTTAGTGTAACTGCTCCATCTAGTGGTCCACAGTATGTCTTCAACATAGAAATCTTGTAGAACTTCTATCCAAAGCAAGGTAAGGATATTTTCTAGCAATTTGATCTTATCAATGAAAGAGTCAATAAGCTCAATCTTATTGGCAAATGTACTACTTATTAAATCTATCCCAAAACATTTGATGTGACTGACGAACCACACCATTAACAATACCATGCTTGTCTTAAGATCTCCACAGCCTCTTTTCTTAAAGAAATTAAGGTTCCTTATCTGTTTAGCAAGTAGGGTAGAAATATAAGACTTCCCTTCCCATAACTGAGCCACTAATTCAATCACCTTGAAGTGTATAAGAAAAGACCTACTTAGAAATAAGACGGTAGCTGTCGAGCTTGGTTTTTCACCCTCCCGATTCTAAAATTAGGTCTTCTTTAAACTGACTAGTATTAAACCCTAACCCTTTAATATTAGCACTCGACTAGGGTTTAAAGAAAACAATTTTTTCAACTTGAAAAGATTTGGAGTCGCCACCCGACCAGAGTTGAGAAAAGGGGTTAAGTTATAACCAATTGGGTGGATTGGTTATAACTTAGTTACTGGTCTATCGATTTAAAAAAACCAAGTTATAAAACGACTTTTTGAAAACCAAAGAATCTAGATCCGAAGGCTAATTTATTAAACCCTATATGGGTACCACTTTTTAACTTTCCAAATTTAGCCTCACTTTTCAGATATACCCTTTTTAATTTCCAAAACAATTAATTATAATATACGCAACTAAATTGATCAATGTACATAAATATCTAAAAATGGAAAAAATAAAACTTTCCATATTTTAAATCACCCTGTATTGACTTACGGGTGCCTACGTACCCGCTATTCAGGATTAGAATTCCATAGTTCGTTTACCAAAAACATAGTGGGTTGATTTAATTTTAATTTTGGAAAAACAATTGAGTTTATGTTTTTATCCATTTTGATTTTATTTGAAGAAATTTTCTAAGGGTCCTAAATTGGTTTATTTTTGGAAAATCAAAAGTGCCCTAATTTGGAAAATGATTAATTTATTTTTATTTTTGAAAAGTTATTTTCTAAGTGATAAAAACAATTTTCATTGTTATCATTATTTTTTCTTTTTTTTATTATTTTATCTATTTCTATTATAAATAAAAAAAAACTAAACTCTTTTTTCTTTTTTTTTTCTTTTCCCCTTTTTTTATTTTACAAATACATTCACAAATTACAACAAATAGTAAAACAAAATACATAAAATAAATTGATAAATAAAAAAAAAAAGGAAAACAGCTTAGACCAAAACTAAAGGGAAGAGGCGTGGGTTGGATCCTTGGGTCGAGAGCTGAGTCGATTCGTAGCGGAGTCGGGTTAGTACCGAGTTAGAGTCGGGTCTAGATTGAGTCGAATCCGGGTTGCTTCCTACAATTGATGTAGTGCAATGGAGGCCATTTCGATGGGTTTTCAAAGGAGGTAAATGTGGTTTTGTGTCAAAGTTATTGGACTTTGGGGGGGTATTTTCAATGCTACCACATTTGGTGACCATCTGGTGGTGGTTGTAGTGAAGTGGCGGCATTCGTAAATGAGAGAGTGAGGGCATTGTGGGTGTATGGTTTAGTAGAGTGGTGGCGGCTATTGGTGGTCATGTGTTGGTGGATGGTGTGGTGGGTAGTGGGTCGAAAGGGTTTGGTGGTCTGGGCTGTACGCATGTGTAGTGTCGTAGTACGAGTGTATGAGAGGGTAAGGTTTACAAGGTGGTGTGTTTGTCTCATGGGTCAAGTGAAAGAGAGGTCAAGGAGGGCTGTATGTGAATGGGTTTGGCCGAGATCGAAGAGAGAGGGGTTTAGTTAAGAGAGAGAGAGAGATTGGATGGAGGGAGAAGGTGAGGCCAAGAGAGAGAGACTCATGGAGAGAGGGAGAGAGACCATGAAAAGAGAAAGAGGATCAGTTAAAGAAAGGTGAAGTCGAGAGTAAGAGTGAGAGATTGTAAAGAGAGAGAGAGAAGTTGGATGGTGGTAGGTCCCCTCCTTTGCTGTTCAGTATGGTTTTTTTTTAAAAAACTAAACCCCCCCTCCACTATTTTTCTTTCTTTTTTTTTTCTTCCCCCTTTGTGTATGATTGTATGATATGATAAAAAAGGAAAAGAATAAGGAAGAATAAGGAAAGGGGAGGAAAAAATGGGGGGAAGGAAAATTTGTTGTCATGGCCAATCATAAAGCGTCACGTGTCGCAATTAGATACGTGGCCCAATGACGGCCTAACATGTAGCAACGCAATGAGTTAGAAAAGAAAAAGACAAAAAGGTATTTCTCTATGCCTTTAGTGAGTTTCGAACCTCTGATCTCTAGTTAATCCCAATTGCAATATCCATGTGTTTTACCGTTAGGCCGTTGGCATATGTCTTGTCTATATGTACAATTAAATTACACATATAGACTCTATCAGCTTGAGCTAGATTTAAATCTAAACCCAGGTTCAATAGCTTAATTTCTAAATCTAAATTAAAATTAAAAATCTATTCTAACAAAATGTTATTTTCTAAAATCTTATTATCTTTTTTTCAATTTTTTGTGACTTTTCAAAAATTTTTATGTACTTTTCCAAAATTTTCCATTTTTTTGTATTTTTTATAAATTTTTTATTTTTTGTGCTTTTTCCTATTTTTTGTATTTTTCTAGAATTCCTATTTTTTCTAAATTTCTTCATTTTTTTATGGTTTTCATTAATTTTCTATTTTTTGAAGCTTTTTCTAATTTAGGACCTTATAACTTAATCTGAAAATAAAAAGGGCAGCAAAAATTAGATGTCTACAGCTGCTCTTCTTTATGGTAACATTTGAGCAAAACTTTACCACAAAGATAAAACAAATACTATTTTTGCCCTGAGAATGGATTTTATGCTAAGAAGCACTACAGTTAGCTAGTTATCATAGGTCCAATCCATTGAGGACTTGGAGAAGAGACGGGTGGCACTCAAAGAGTTGACCGAAAGACCAAAAGAAGAATTGAAGTCTGGTCATGCTCTTATGAACTGACTAAGCAAAGTGAAACGAGCGAAGTGCTCCCTGTGCCTGTTAAGGCCCTAAGAAGAATGAGGAAACTTGGTCGTACCCTAGTGAGCTGATTAACCAAAGTGGGCGGAGCACTCTTAGAGCTGGCTAAGACCCTAAACTAGATGAGATGGGTAAGCGCTCCTAAGGTTGGCTAAAATCCTAAACTGATAAAGTAAACTTAGTCATACCCTAATGAGCTAATTAATCAATGTAGGCAAAGCGCTCCTAGAGCTAGCTAAGACCCTAGACCGATACCTAGTAGTGCTTTACTATGCTAACTAGGTAGATGCATCTCTCGGGGAACCCTGAAATGGGATCGATCTAGAACCTAGTTGTACCTCACAAGGCTCACTAGCCTAGGTAGAAGCATCTCTCGAGGACTAGCAATCCTAAAATGGGGATCGATCTAAAACCTAGTCGTACCTCATAAGGCTCACTAACCTAGGCGAAAGCATCTCTTAAGGATTAGCAACCCTAAAATGGGATCGATCTAAAACTTGGTCATGCCTCATAAAGCTCACTAACCTAAGCGGGAGCATCTCTTGGGGACTAGTAACCCTAAAATGGGGATCGATCTAAAACCTGGTTATGCCTCGCAAGGCTCGCTAACCTAGGCGAGAGCGTCTCTCGAGGACTAGCAACCTTAAAATTTAATTGATCTGGAAGACCTGGTAGTGCTCTTTTAAGCTGACTATCCTAAGCGGGAGCGTCTCTCGAGGACTAACAATCTTAAAATTTGATTGATCTAGAAGACCTGGTAGTGCTCCTTTGAGCTGACTATCCAAGGTAGGCGCATCTCTCGGGGACTAGCAACCCTAAAATTTAATTGATCTAAAACCTGGTAGTACTCCTTTAAGCTGACTATCCTAGGCGACGCGTCTCTCGAGGACTAGTAACCCTAAAATTTGCTTGATTTGGAAAACCTAGTAGTGCTCTTTTGAGCTGACTATCCTAGGTAGGAGTGTCTCTCGAAGACTAGTAACCCTAAAATTTGATTGATCTGGAAGACCTGATAGTGCTCCTTGGAGTTGACTATCTTAGGTAAATACATCTCTCAAGGACTAACAATCTTAAAATTTGATCGATCTAGAAAACTTGGTTGTACCTCACTAAGCTCATTAACCTAGGTAAGATGGGCGAAGTGCTCCCAAAGCTAGTTAAGACCCTTAATTGAAAATAGATGAAGAGAAGCGCCCCTTAGGCTTACCTAGGAGGATTTGATGAGAGAAGTGCCCCATAGGCTCACTAAGAGACAAGCGATGTGGAGATGCACCCCGTAGGCTCGCTTGAGTAGATTTGATGAGAAAAGCGCCTTATGGGCTCGCTAAGAGATAGTTGAAAGAAAGTGCTTAATGGGCTCCTTAAGAAGATAAGATGAAGAGAAGTGCCCTACGGGCTTGCTGCAAGATTGGTGAAAGAGAAGCGCCCTGTAGGCTTGCTCAAAAGAATCGGGTGAATGAAAGAACCTTATAGGTTTGGTAAAGGAATAGAAGCGCTTCACATGCTCACTAAGAGAATTTGATGAAGAGAAGCGCCTCGTGGGCTCATTTCGAGAATTAGTAAAAGAAAGTGCTCAACAGGCTTGCTAAAGACCTTATATGGAGTTAATGACGGAGGGGTTGAAAGATGGCTAGCAGCCTAGAAAGATAAGACGGCACCCTAAAAGCTAAAGAGATCCTTAAAATGAAAGACAAGATAGCGCCCTAAAGGTTGGCTAAATCCCTAAGAAGAAATAAATAGGAGTTAGTGCTCTAAGAGCTTGCTAATACCTTAGAAAGACGGGACAATGCCCTAAAGGCTTACTGGAACCCTAAAAAGAATAAGAAAGGTTAGCACTTTAAGAGCTTACTTGAACCCTAAGAGAAAGACGGGACAGCACCTTAAAGGCTGGCTGGAACCTTAAGAGAAAGATGAGACAGTGTCCTAAAAGCTGGTTAGAACCCGAAGAGAAAGACGAGATAGCACCCTAAAGGCTGGCTAGAACCTTAAAAAGAATAAAAGAGGGATTAGTGCTCTAAGAGTTGGCTTGAATCTTGAGATAAAGATGGGACGGTGCCCTAAAAGTTGACTAGAACTCTAAAAAGAATAAAGGAGGGATCAATGCTCTAAGAGCTGGCTTGAACCCTAAGAGAAAGACAAGACAGCGCCCTAAAGGCTAGTTGGAACCCTGAAAAGAATAAAAGAGGGATCAGTGCTCTAAGAGCTAGCTTAAACCCTAAGAGGAAGATGGGATAGCACCCTAAAGGCTAGCTAGAACCCTAAAAAGAATAAAAGAGGGATCAACGCTCTAAGAGTTAGCTTGAAACTGAAGAGAAAAACGGGACAACACCCTAAAGGTTGGTTAAAACCCTGAAAAGAATAAAAAAGAGATCAACGCCCTAAGAACTAGCTTGAACCCTAAGAAAAAGATAGGATAGCACCCTAAAGGCTAGCTGGAACCCTGAAAAGAATAAAAGAGGGATTAATGCTCTAAGAGATAGCTTAAACCCTAAGAGAAAGACAGGACAATGTCCTAAAGGCTTGTTAGAACCCTAAAAAGAATAAAAGAGGGATCAGTGCTCTAAGAGTTGACTTGGACCCTAAGAGATGAAGAACACTGGGCTAAACTCAAGGAAGGGGGGTGGGGGGGTGAATTGAGTTTAGGGACAGATTGCAATTCTTTTCCGATATAAACAACTAAATGCAATAATAAGAGTAATCAAAACAATAGAATAATAATAAGTACGGAAATTAAAAGAGATAGGGATAAAGAAGATCAAGCCCGAATATAATGTGGAGTTCAGACCGCCCCCTAATCTCCACGAACACACAATGCCTCCAACCGAGGACTTCACACCACTTTATTGATTTCTCAATCCAAGCTCTAAGAGCTACACAAACACAAACTTAATTACACAAGTTTTACATTCAGAACTCTCAATACAAAAACTCAACCTCAAGAATTATTGGTGTAGTGCTTTTAACTCTCAATACTTGCAACTAATAGCTTATAAGCACTACACTTCAAATCTCTCTAAATATTAGCAATTTATGGTACATGAGACAATGAGAATTATAGACTACAAGAATATAAGACAATGTTGAAATACTGCAGCAAAAGATAAGTTCTCTACTGTCCTTAGTCGAGTTGTTGAGCATTTATATTATCCCATTCATTTCTTCCTATTACAATGCATTCAATGCTCCAACGGCTAGTTGAAGCCGGTACTTGGAACTACCGGCAAGCCGATAAAAATTACTCTACTAGCAAGTCGATTCTTCTAAGCCAATGAGCTTTTCTTTGTATTTTCCTAGGCTTTATACCGTCATCCTGATTCTTCCTTGAGCCGTCAACCCGGTAGGCTAAATATCGCCTGAAAATTCTTTTAACACACAACAAATGAATACTCTTTGCAATATAACTTCAAGATCATTTGATCAACACTTCAAAAGATTAAATTTCTTGTAAAGATAATTGACATATTTAATCATTAAGCAAGCTAATTGAACTTATTTAATTATCTCAAAATAATCAAATAATACTTAGTTTAATCATTCACTTGTTTTTGTTCTCTTAAAAAACAAAATGTTTAAATATACACTTTTTATTTTGTTCTCATTAAAATCAAATAATGAACCTTGGGTTCAACAATCTCCCCCTTTTGATGAGGATAAAACTTTTATACTTTAAATGCTCCCCCTCAATCTAATGCTCCCCCCTCAATTTAGTGCTCCCCTCAACTCGATTTCAAGATATTTGACAATTGAATAAGATCAAGTGAGTGCTTGCAAAATAAGAGTATATTGATGTGCTAAGGAACTAAGTCTCTTTTCTTAATAACTTTACATAAAGAATATATCAAACTTTCAAAGAATCAAGATATGCCAAAGTTATAGGATCAATATCATCTTTTGAGTAACTATTATCAATTCGATGTAATATACGTTTTGATATTCTAACAACTTGAATATTTCTCCCCCTTTGGCCTCATAAAAAAAAAAAAAAAAAAAAAGAGGAGGATCCAGGCGGTGAAGAGGGAAGAGGATTTAAGTTGAAATTTCAGCATAATCCCGACTTAAGCCTTAGGATGTACCCTTAAAAAAGTTGAATCAAAGAAGCTAAAAACCATGCTAAATAAAATTTCCATAATAAATTCATCAAAATTAGCCCATGCTACATCAAATGTTCAAAAATGTGAGCCAACTATGGGGAGTGTAATAACTCTATGAGATACATGAACTATAAGTGGTAAATAATATAGATAACCAACATAAGCAATAAAAGCCAAGATAAGGGCTAAGACAAGATAATAGAAAATAACAATAGTAGTGGCTAATGGCTAATGGCTAAATTCATAACATGAGAAAAATATAATGAAGAGCATATACAAAATAGATTGGAAGTTAGCAATTCATGCAACTTGTAAATCATCATCTTTACGCTAAAGGAGGAATGAGGCAAGTTGGCATCTTAATGGTGGATGGGGGGTTAGTAGAGAGAGAAAGTCATATGAAGGAGAAGAGGAGAATGTGATTTGAAAAAGTGAAGGGATTAATGAGAGATTGTGTGGATTTGGAGATGATTGATGAAGAAAAATTATGATTTTAAGAGTTTGGAGATGGAAGATTAAAGAGAGAGAGAAGGATTCTGGGGTTTAGGGGAAGAGAAAGAAGGGTTTTAGGAAGAAGATGGAAAGAGAGAGAAAGGAACGGCATTATTTGTGGTTAGAAATAAAGGTAAGGGCAAGCTGGTAGTATAGGGAGCTAGTATACTGGTTTTGGGAATAGAACTGTTACAGATTTGTTATAGAAAATAGTATACTAGCTTGCTGGTAATTAGGGGTATTGGCTTGCTGGTTCTTAGAATAGAACCAAAACAATCTACTTATATAGAGGAGTATATCGGCCTGCTAGTGGTGAAATGGACCGGCTTGCCGGTTATAAGAACAAAACCAAATATAAATGAAAAACTAGAGCAGTATACCGGCTTACCGGTACTTAGGTGAACCAGTTTGCCGATTAAGTGAATAAAAGCAAAAACAAGTTGTTAAATACGCAGGTATACTGGCAAGCTGGTGAATTGTTTAACCGGTATGCCGGTTGTCTACAAAATTGCAGAAAAACAGTAGGGTCTTTTGATTGAGCAAGTTTGCCAATCCAAATTGATTTATAGTGATTCAAACAACATCCTAACACTTTAAACAAATTTATTTAAGTCCGTTAAGGCTTGAAAAACTCAATTTTTAATGAGAAAGCTAAGATTCATTCGAATCAAGTCCATAGAGTCAAATAATTCATGATAAAGTGAAAATGTATATATATGAGCAAAATAAGTGCATAAACATTAAGCTTTTACACACCAACAAGTCAAGCAAATTTCAAATGCATGTTTGAGCATGGTAGGCACAAAATATAGCTTTAAGGTTCTACAAAATGAAAAATCACTACTCAAGTTCCTTAAAATCAAATGTTAAGCATAAATGTAGCTATTAAGCAAGTATGGATTCTTTTTCAAATTCAAGACAAGTTTATGGTTTAAGCATATTTGAAAGATACCAAGAACATAAAAAATGCATGATTAAACCAAGTAACATTCATATTAGTATAAATAGTTATGAAATGCTTTATAATGCGCTTAAAACCTAAAAAGAGTCTAGAGAGGTCAAATATGCACGAAATTCAAATCAAGCTAGTTTAACCACTTAAACATCATTTAGGGATGAAAATAAACATATAAGACCTGGTTTTGGGCATGAAAACCAATGCATAATTCATTTGTGCATATATCAACTTAGTTGCTTATGAATGACTTCAAGTGTGCCCAAATCATGCTAAACACTATGTTTTATGGATGAAATCTATATGAATATGTTTCTTAGGTCCACTTAAGTGTGAAAACCTGGTATCTCAGCAACATTGGTAAGATTTAACAAGAATTAATTCATTAGTTGCTAGAAAGTTCACTATTAAGCCATGTAA
This sequence comes from Lumnitzera littorea, assembly GCA_024138015.1. Classification (NCBI taxonomy): domain Eukaryota; kingdom Viridiplantae; phylum Streptophyta; class Magnoliopsida; order Myrtales; family Combretaceae; genus Lumnitzera; species Lumnitzera littorea. The sequence goes on from JAMXBB010000007.1 coordinate 66,451,098, forward strand.
ATATATGAATGACTAATTTTGAGCAATGAGGCTTAGTTATCACAAATTAATACTTCAAGTAAGTTTCATCATCATGTTTAAGCATGTTGGAAGGAAAATATCATGAGAAGGATTTGGAAGTCCTAAAATCACCACTTGAAATCATCAAAATCAACCATTAAATACAAATTGAGCTTAATGTCACACATACATACTAAATCAAATTTATGATAATTTGGCATTCTAAACAAGTTTCAATGGTGTCTATAGATACAAGGGTAGCATGATTAAGACATATAGCATGTAAATAGACAAAATGATCACATAACTTCCCAAATAATAATAAGAGCCTAATTTGAGTCTAAAAGAGTCAAATTTGCACAAAAACAAAAGTAGGCCAACTTAATCATTCAACCACAATCTATAGACAAAATTAAACATGTGGGAATTGGATTTGAACACAAAAATTGAAACATGGCAAAATTGTGCACACATGATTCTAAGCATTCATGAGAAACTTTAAATGTACACAAAAAGTATGATATTTGCAATTATCCATTCTAAGCAAGATTTATATATGCATTATGACATGATAAGAGTTCAAGCATAGCTTGCAAAGCTAGTAATTGCAAAAACAGTAGTTAAATCCTTAAATACTTATTTGAGCTCAAATATAGTTAAGGATATATCAATTATGCTAACTTCATAATCAAATTAAGCTAACCATTCAATCATAAAATATTAGCATATTTAAACATGTGGGAGCTAACATTTGACATTAAAATCAAGAGATGGTAAATATGTACACAAAGAAGCCTTAAGCAAAAGTAGAGAACTTTAAGTATACACAAAATATGTTAGTTATTGTATGGAGACTACTTGAATGAATTTCTTGAATCAAATACCATGTTAGAGGCACTTCAAATTTTCTTTGAGCATTCTCCATTCGAGTTTCTTAAGTTGCTCTCACTTGAAGTTCCTACAAAAACATGTGATTGTTTCTTTGGTACCCATGTGAGTTTGGGTCCTTCGTGGTTAGTTGTAATAATATATCCTTATTCTTTTGGAACCCAAGCCATTTTACCTTTATGATTTAAATCGATATTGCAACGTATTGCATATGTAAGTGCAATATGGCCATATCTACCACAATAGTTACAAGTCTTAGTTGTTACTTTTACAAAGTGACTTTTGTAAGACTTGTAAATATATTCCCTACTATAGCTAATTCCAATTTTGTTCAATCCTTGCATTTGAGAGCCAAGGAGCTTATCTAAATTCTTTTCTCCATTTACGAACTTGGCTATAGTTTGTTTTGAATCATTTAGGCTAGACTTCAAGATAACATTTTCAATTTGAAGCTCTCCTAGTCTATCAACCATATTATCCTCATTTTTTTTGCTATCAACTTTTGTTTCAAGAGAGTTGCACTTTTCTTTCAATTGATCATTTTCCTTAGCCAACTCCTCATTCCTAAGATTTAAGGCTTCATTGTTTCTATTTAATTAATTAACTTCTAATCTTAAGTACTCATTATCCTCCTCTAAACTTTCTTTGACATCATTTACTTTATTATATTCATTTTTAAATAAATCAAATTCACTTCTTATTTCAATCATCATTTGTTTCATCATCTTGTTCTTCTTTTGAGCCTTAATAAATTCCTTACGTAACTCATCATACGTATTTTTGAGCTCATCAAATGAAGAATCACTAGAAGTAGAACATACCTCATTATCTATTGCCATAAAGCACATTTCTCCTTCTAAGTCACTTGAATCGCTTTAAGTTGCCATCATAGCCTTTTTCCTTGATCCTTTCTCGACCTTCTTAAAATCCAGGCAATATTGTTGAATATGACCCGGTTTTTGGCAATTATAGCACTTGATTACTTCCTTCTTCTCCTTCCTTGACTGAGAATGTTTTCATCCTTATCTTTTGCCAATTTCCTATTGAAATTCATGAATTTCTTAAAATTTCTTGTGATCATTGCCACATCATTATCATCATCCTCACTTTCATCACTACAAGAGCTCTCTTTGGTTGCTTTTAAAGCAATTGTTTTCTTCTTAGATTCCTCTCCTTGCTTTTTAATCATCTCATGAGTTTTAAGAGTTCCAAGAAGTTGCTCTTTTGGCATTATATTAAGATCATGAGCTTCCTCAATCACGGTTCTCTTGACTTCCCAATCTCTTAGCAAAGACCTAAGAATTTTGGAATTTATTTCAAGGTTAGTAAATGTCTTTCCAAGAACATTCAAAGGATTGATGATATTGATGAATCTATTATGCATCTCATCAATAGTTTCATTTGGATCCATTTTAAAGTTTTCAAATTGTTCACATAATAAGCTTATCTTTGTATCCCTTACTCGGCTAGTTCCTTCATATGTACCTTTTAATTCTTCCCAAATTTCCTTAGCACTCTTACATGTACAAACTCTATTAAAGTCATTTTCATTAATGGCACAATGGAAGATGTTCATAGCTATTCCATTTAAGTTTAACAACTTCCAATCATTATCAGTATAATTATCTTCTACTTTTCCTTCTATCTTGAATGGTCCTTTATCCACTGCTTGCCATAATAATCTATTTTGTACTTTTAAGAATATACTCATTCTACATTTCTAATAAGGATAATTATTTTCAGTTAAGAGTGGTGGTCTATTTATAGCTTGCCCTTCTATAAAGCCTAGTGTATTAAATGTCATGACCTTTACTCTAATATGCAGCTAAGTAAGTGATTAAAGACTAGCTTCGATACCAATTGAAGAATATTAAGCTAAACTCGAGAGGGGGGGGGGGGGGGAATTGAGTTTAAGGACAGATTGTAATTCTTTTCCAATATAAACAATTAAATGCAATAATAAAAGTAATCAAAGCAACAATAGAATAATAATAAGTGCGGAAATTAAAAAAAAAATAGGGATAAAGAAGATCAAGCCCAGATATAACGTGGAGTTCGGACTGCCCCCTGGTTTTTATGGACGCACAATGCCTCTAATCGAGGACTTCACACCACTTTATTGATTTCTCAATCCAAGCTCCAAGAGCTACACAAACACAAACTTAATTATACAAGTTTTATACTCATAACTCTCAATACAAATCACAATCTCAACTCTCAATATAAAAACTCAATCTCAAGAATTATTGGTATAGTGCTTTTAACTCTCAATACTTGCAACTAATAACTCATAAGCACTATACTTCAAATCTCTCTAAATATTAGCAATTTATGGTACAAGAGACAATGAGAAATTATAGACAACAAAAATACAAGAAAATGTTGAAATATTGCAGCAAAAGATCGATTCTCTACTATCCTTGGTCGGGTTGTTAAGCATTTATATTATCCCATTCATTTCTTCCCGTTACAATGCATTCAATGCTCTAACGACTAGTTGAATCTGACTTACCGGTATGCTGGTACTTTAAACTACCAGCAAGCCAATAAAAATTACTCTACCAATAAGCCGATTCTTTTAGGTCAATAAGCTTTTCTTTATGTTTTCTAGGGCTTTATATCATCAACTTAGTTCTTCCTTAAGTCCTCGACCCAATAGGCCAAATATTGCCTAAAAATGCTTTTAACACACAACAAACAAATACACTTTACAATATAACTTCAAGATCATTTGATCACCACTTCAAAAGATTAAATTTCTTATAGAGATAATTGATATATTTAATCATTGAGCAAGCTAATTGAACTTATTCAGTTATCTCAAAATAATCAAATAATACTTAGTTTAATCATCCACTTGTTTTTGTTCTCTTTAAAACCAACATGTTTAGATATACACTTTTTGTTTACTCATCAAAATCAAGTAATGAACCTTAGGTTCAACAAGAGAAAGACGGGACAGTGCCTTAAAGGCTGGCTAGAACCCTGAAAAGAATAAAAGAGGGATCAACGCTCTAAGAGCTGGCTTCACCCTAAGAGAATGACAGGGCAGTGCCCTAAAGGCTAGCTAGAACCTTGAAAAGAATAAAAGAGGGATTGGTGCTCTAAAAGCTAGCTTGACGGGATAGCGCCATAAAAGCTGGGTAGAACCCTGAAAAGAATAAATGAGGGATCAGCACTCTAAAAACTAGCTTGAACCCTAAGAGAAAAACTGGACAATGCCCTAAAGGCTGGCTAAAACTCTAAAAAGAATAAAAGAGGGATCAATGCTCTAAGAGCTAGCTTGAACCCTAAGAGAAAGACAGGATAGCGCCTTAAAGGATGGCCGGAACCCTGAAAAGAATAAAAGAGGGATTAGCGCTCTAAGAGCTGGCTTGAACTGTTAAGAGAAAGACGGGACAGCACCCTAAAGGCTGGTTGGAACCCTAAAAGGAAGAAGAAGGGTCGGTGCTCTAAGAGCTAGCTTATACCCTAGAAAGAAGGGAAAGTGCCCCAAAGGCTAGCTGGAGCCTTAAAAGGAAAAAGAAAAGGGGACTATGCTTTAAGAGCTAGCTTGACAAAAGATGAATGAATGAAGAACTAAAATAAGGCGAGCAACTATTTTGAAAAGACTCTTTAACTCGAAAAAGTATTTACAGAGAGCTTTGTTGAAAAACCATTTATGAATAGGAAAAGAGTAGGAATAGGCCCCTTGATTTGAAAAAAGTTTGAAGGATGTTTAAAAACCACAATTGAAGAATGACGACCTTGGAAAGGAATTAGATGACATGGATTAAAAGCTTGGCTATTCGAGCCGACACGAATTTGGACCAAAATTTTGTGACAAGCCTTTACTTTCTCTCTCTTCTTTTTTTTTTTTTTTGAAAGTTTTGCCAACATGTATAAATTCTTATTAAGAAACAATCTTATAACCACCCCTATCCTTTTTTAATACCCCTAACCCTAGGGCTTCTCTTAAGGCTTTTGTGATTTCAAGACATTCTTTTCTTAGGGAGAAGGTAACTCAGAATCGGTTTAGTCAAAGAGGTCTTCCTTACTAGCTCTCAGTCTAGATTACACTCTTGACTATAATTTCAAAAATTATAGTTTATTTTGTAAGTGATACTCCTTGATCAATCCGTTAGGTCCTTTTTGGTTTAACCTTATGAATTTAGGCTTTTGGTTCAAGGGTTTCAAAAAGGATTAACGAAAAGGCTTATTTTGAAAAAACTGCTTTTATTAATCCCAGGTGTACAAATCAAGAACCTTAGGGTAAAATTAGGAGTACGCTTATCCTAGTTTCAAAAACAAATTTTATTAAAGATAAATTATCTTTTAAGATCAGAAGAACTTTTACATGTGTAAGGGCGGTATTATGGGTGGGGAAGCCTTATGTGATTCAGTATAGTAGGAAAGGCTTCAAAGTGTTAGTATGGATATGGAAATTTGGGTTTCCAGGCTTAGGAGTGTGATTTAAGGCCTTATGTTTTCTTAGGCTATTTGAGTATCGACTCTTAGCCCTTTGATTTGGTTAGGTTGCCCTTATTAGGATGTGAAACATTTCCTGGGGCTTTTTGTACCACACTTCTAAGCCTAATTCTTTGGCCTCATTTCTTCTCTTCTTTTTTTTTTTTCCCTTTTTTTAATTGTTTCGCCCCACTTTCTCTTACTATTCTCTCTTCTCTTTTAGCCTCAAGAGTGATTGTTTCCATTGTTGAGTTTTTTTTTTTAAATGATTCAAGGCCTTAATTCCATGGATTTCAAGTGTATGGGCTTGAAGTGGTTGAAAAAGAAAATTGTCTCTTCTTCATTTAAAAAAAAAATAATAATTTATCAAAAATAAAAGCTGTTCTTGAATTAGTGTTACTTAAATAAGCATGAACCAATTTTACTTTATCTTCTAATCAATGACCCTAACCTTCGAATTGCCCCATTACGGGGTGGTTCTTAATAGGGTTTAAATTTAGAAATTCTCCAAATAGATCCAATGGGGTAAACAACAGATGATTGTGTTTAGGATTTAAAAGTGAATGCCTAACTTCAGTTTAATCTAAGTATCACATTCAAAGTGAACCTCCTTTAAGGAATGAGTTCAAAGTATTCTCACCATTATGTCACTCAACTCTCAAAGTGTTTCAGGTTGGTGTATAGGATATAGCTTGCCTCTTATCATCCTAAACTTTCAAAAAGTGAGTTACCAGTTTCTTAAGGAGGAGTTCATTTTTTATTTGCCCAGGATCAGGTTTTGCCCCTCAGTTTCTCAAATCATGCCCCGGTATTTGACTTTGTGTTTTGGCTCAATTCATGATTGAGCTTGGCTTTCTAAACAGATTAAGGGTTTTGGCTTAGTTGCTTTTAAGGGTTGAGGATTGTGCTTAAGTCGACTACTTTGATGGGCCGTAGTTCATGTTTAGATTGGCTGGCTGCCTTAATGGCTTGTGTTTAGGTTGGCCAGTGTTTAAGTTGAATGCTTAGCCAAGTGGCCTGTGTTTGGGTAGGTTACCTGAATGGACCTAAGGTTGGTGTTAGTCAAGTAGCTTGTGTTTAGATTAGATGGTGACAAAGGGCTAAGTCTGGTGTAGGTTGAAAGTAAAATGTTTGGGCTGGCTATTTGAGTGGGCTAAAGGGCTTGTGTTTGTTCAATGGGCCAAGGGGCTCGTATTTAGGGTTAAATGGGCCAAAGGACTTGCGTTTTGCTTGAATGGGCCAAAGGGCTCATATTTGGCTTCCTTAATAGGTCGAGGGACCTTGTGTGGTTTGAAAACCAAGTATTTGGGTTGGTTACTTAAGTAGGTTGGAGGCTTGAGCATGTGCTGGTTCCTTAGGCCCATAAGCATTTATAGCTGTTGGCAACTTTTATTTTCATTTTTTTGTTGTTTTTTTTCAATTTTTTTTTAGAGAGAGAAAGGTAAAGTTTATTTTTAGAAAATAATTTACAAATAAGGATGGTGTTTTTTTTTTTTGAGTTTCTATTTATAAGTCTATGGATTTTATTTACATTTCCCCAAATGAGATTGAAAAGTAGTTAGACAACTGTTTATTGAAAGACTATTTATAAAGATTGGAAAAGAAATAAAGAACAACGAACCAAAGAGAGCTTTATTAATTTTGAAAAAGGAAGATGAGAATACAAAAAACAAAATTAGAGAACCTAGTATTTATTCTGGAACTTTATTCTAAGTTCTTTAGACTTAAACTGGAAAGACCTTACATTAAGTCCCGTATATGGGCCTTAAGGTCCTCTATTATCTCATAAGTATCCCCAATGACCTGTGCCAAAAGGGACCTTAAGGCCTGATTGTGAGCTTCAGAACACTCGAGCTTTTCTTTCAGATAGGTGATTTCATCTCTTAACACCTGCTCGCAGAACCTAGAGGCGTCTAGTAGCCTATTACTTGACTGATCATTCGCTTGGTTGTCTGCCATCCTAAGTCTATACATTTTATGGACAAGGATCAATCATCAATGCAATGATAGAAAAACAAAAATGTAGAAATATGTAGATGTTATAGTCATCTGGGTTAATGTATTACTTCTTAAGTTGCAACCCTATTGTAAATTTCAAAAACTTGTTTGTAAAAACTCTTGAACGATCAGTAGGATTGCAATTTCTTAAGGGTAGTATAATAACTCAAGTTTAGAGGGAAGCGCATGCCATGAAGGTGGGTTATAAAAGGTTCTTAAGCTCTATGACTTCACTTGTTTTTTAAAAAACACCTTCATGGGTTACATTGAGCTTAAGTGAGGTGGCCCAATCAACCCTAAGTGGTGGTTACACCACAACACCCGAAGCTTACACAATGGCTCTTCTCCTAAGATCCTAAGGTGGCTTGGGTTTGACCGTATTTACCCTACATCTTTGATGCAACAAAACAATCCCCCCATATCCTAATGCGTGTGATATGTAAGATAGTAGTATAGACAAATAAACAAAAGCTAAGAAAATACAGAAGCTTCAAGGTTGTCTTTTCTTTTTCTATTTTGTAACAATGTCGTCCTATTAGCCATTTGCCAAGCCTTGAAGAATGTATGTAAGAAAGGAAGGTTACTAGAGGTTCTTAAACTCTATGACCTTATGCATTTCTTACAAAAATGGTTCCTTAGTTACATCGAAGTTTAAGTGAGGTAGCCTAATTGGTCCTGAACGGTGGTTGCCCTATTACACCCGAAACTTACACAATGACTCCCCACCTTAATGTCCTAAGATGGCCTGGGTTTGACTGCATTTACCCTGCATCTTTGATGCAATAAGTGAACCCTTATGCTTCAGTGTATGCTATTTACAAAATAAATATGTACACGAAGTCAACAATAAATAAATGAATATACAAATAAATAAATAAACAAATAATTAAACAATATGGGTAACTTGAAAGGCAATTTTAATTTCAAATTATTTTTAAGTAGTTAGCCCTCTTGACGTTCCCAGTGGAGTCGCCAAGCTGTCGAGCTTGGTTTTTCACCCTCTCGGTTCTAAAATTAGGTCTTCTTTAAACCGACCAGTATTAAACTCTTACCTATTTAATATTAACCCTCAACTAAGGTTAAAAAAAAAACCATTTTTTCAACTTAAAAAGATTTGGAGTCGCCATCTGACCGAAGTCGAGAAAAGGGGTTAAGTTATAACCAATTGGGTGGATTAGTTATAACTTAGCTACTGGTCTATCGATTTAAAAAAACCAAGTTATAAAACGACTTTTTAAAAACTAGAGAATTTGGATCCGAGGGCTAATTTATTAAACCCTATATGGGTACCACTTTTTAACTTTCTGAATTTAACCTCACTTTTCAAATATACCCTTTTTAATTTCCAAAACAGTTAATTATAATATACGCAACTAAATTGATCAATATACATAAATATCTAAAAATGGAAAAAATAAAACTTTCCATATTTTAAATCACCCTGTATTGACTTACAGGTGCCTACGTACCCACTATTCGGGATTAGAATTCCATAGTTCGTTTACCAAAAACATAGCGGGTTGATTTAATTTTAATTTTGGAAAAACAACCGAGTTTATATTTTTATCCATTTTGATTTTATTTGAAGAAATTTTCTAAGGGTCCTAAATTGGTTTATTTTTAGAAAATCAAAAGTGCCCTAATTTGGAAAATGATTGATTTATTTTTATTTTTGAAAAGTTATTTTCTAAGTGATACAAACAATTTTCATTGTTATCATTATTTTTTCTTTTTTTTAATTATTTATTTATTATTTTGTCTATTTCTATTATAAATAAAAAAAAACTAAACTATTTCTTTTTTTTTTCTTTCCCCCTTTTTTTATTTACAAATACATTCACAAATTACAACAAATAGTAAAACAAAATACATAAAATAAATTGATAAATAAATTAAAAAAAAAAAGGAAAACGGCTTGGACCAAAATTGAAGGGAAGAGGCACAAGTCAGATCTTCGGGTCAGGAGCTAGGTCAATTCGTAGCGGAGTCGAGTCTGGATCAGGTTGAAGTTGAGTCTAGACCGGGTCAAAGTCGAGTCTGGACCGGGTCGAAGTCGAGTCTAGACCGAGTTCGAGTCAAGTCTGGACCAAGTCAAAGTTCGGTCTAGACCAAGTCGGAGTTGGGTTGCTTCCTACGACTAATGTAACGCGACGAAAGCCGTTTTGGTGGGTTTTCAAAGGGGGTGAATGTGGTTTTGTGTCAGAGTTATTGGACTGTGGGGGGGTATTTTCAATGCCATCGTGTTTGGTGACCGTCTGGTGGTGGTTGCGGTAGAGTGGCAAGGTCCGTGAATGAGAGAGTAGGTGTATGGGTCAGTGGAGTAGTGGCAGCTATTGGTGGTTGTACGTTAATGGATGGTGTAAAGGGTAGTAGGTTAAGAAGGTTCGGTGGTCTGGGCTGTGCGCATGTATAGTGTCGTGGTGCGAGCGTATGAGAGGGTAAGGGTTACAAGGTGGTGCGTTGGTCTCGTGGGTCGAGTGAGAGAGAGGTCGAGGAGGGTTGTGCATGAGTGGGTTCGACTGAGATCAAAGAGAAAGGGGTTTGGTTAAGAAGGAGAGAGAGATTGGATGGAGGGAGAAGGTAAGGCCAAGAGAGAGAGATTCGTAGAGAGAAGGAGAGAGACCATAAAAAGAGAAAGAGGATCGGTTAAAGAAAGGTGAGGCTAAGAGTGAAAGAGAGACTGTGAAGAGAAAGAGAGAGAGAAGTTAGACAATGGTGGGTCCCCTCCTTTGCTGTTTTATGCATTTTTTTTTTAAAACTAAACCCCCCTCCACTGTTTTTCCTTCTTCTTTTTTTTTCTTCCCCCTTTATGTGTATGACTATGTGATTTGATAAAAAAAGGAAAAGAATAAGGAAAGGGGAGGAAAAAATGGGGGGAAGGAAAATTTGTTGTCATGGCTAATCATGAAGTGCCACTTGTCGCAATTAGATACGTAGCCCAATAACGACCTGACATGTGGCAACGCAGTGAGTTAAAAAAGAAAAGGACAAAAAGGCATTTCTCTATGCCTTTAGTGAGTTTCGAATCCCTAATCTCCAGTTAATCCCAATTGCAATGTCCATGTGTTTTGCCATTAAGTCGTTGTCTTATGCCTTGTCTATATATATAATTAAATTGCACATATGGACTCGGTCAACCTGAGCTAGATTTAAATTTAAGCCCCGGTTCAACAGCCCAACTTTTAAACCTAAATTAAAATTAAAAATCTACTCTAACAAAATGTTATTTTCTAAAATCTTTTTTTTTCAATTTTTTGTGACTTTTCAAAATTTTTATGTACTTTTCCAAAATTTTCCATTTTTTGTCTTTTTTCTAAATTTCTTAGTTTTTGTGCTTTTTCCTATTTTCCTATTTTTTGTATTTTTCTGGAATTCCTATTTTTTCTAAATTTCTTCATTTTTTGTGGTTTTCATTAATTTTTTATTTTTTTTGGAACTTTTTTCTAATTTAGAACCCTATAACTTAATCTGAAAATAAAAAAGGGGGGCAAAAATTAGGCGTCTACAGTAGCGAACATTGCTAATACATAGCCTTTGATTCAATTTTCCCTCCAATTTCCAAGAAACATAACCCGTTTGTTGGAGCTGGATTCGTTCTAAAACCAATGGATTAGATCTCATATCTTGATAGCGTATTTGTTGCAATCATTTAGCAACTCATTTATCTTAGTCTTACGGATTCCCAAGAATTTTGAAAAGGTATAAGCTGGATTGAGACTAAGGTCTAGAACGTATATTTTATCCAATGGAGGAGCTTGGAGCAATTAGGTGTATTCTTCTAAAGTTAGACTGATTAGGGCTCAAATCAAAATGCCACTTCTTTAGGCTCTTAGAAATGGACTAAGGCCCTTATTAGCATGATGTTAACATCCACTTTGGTTAGTGAGAGTATGGGTCTAATCCTATTGGTAATGAACTGTTGTTCTCTTAGGTGGATGGTTTAAAAACACTGGCTAAGTATGAGCTTTGGGTTTATGGGTTTGTGGACATGAATCTTCTTGGCAAAGACCTTAGCGTTGGATGAGCTGGTCATTTCTAAAATATTACAAGGAAAGCATAAATTATAAAGGACTATTTACATGAAAAGAAATTACCAAAAAAAAAAAAAAACTCCCTATGTACATGAATTTCTAGGAAAAAATACAGGGAAAGAAACTTTAAGTTTTGTCATTTTTTTCTTCTTCTTCTTTTTTTTTTTTTTTATGACATTACCACCTTATTAGTTATTCATCAACCTCATGAAATGCATGCAAAAAGAGTGGGTTCTAAAGGTCCTTAAACTCCATGACCTTACGCATTTATGAAAAAACGATTCATCAGTCACATTCAAGTTTAAGTGGGGTAGCTTAATCAACCCCAAATGATGGTTGCCCTACTACGCCCGTACCTTACACAATGTCTCCTCATCTTAAGGTCTTAAGATGGCTCAAGTTCGACTGTATTTATCATGCATTCATGGTACAAGAAAATAAATCCCCCTCCCCTAACAAAACTAAACCTACAAAGACGTTAGTACAGTTATGATATAAATAAAAAACGAATAAGTAAATAAATTACACTAAGGTGATTTTTAGAGATCAAATTTAATTTTTGGAAAGTTAAATGGTTAACCCTCTTAATGTCCCTAGTGGAGTTACCTAGCTATCGAGCTTGATTTTTCACCTCCTAATTTTTTAAAATTTAAGTCTTCTCTAAACCAATCAATATTAAACCCTTATCCATTTAACACTAACTCTCAACTAAAGTTTAAAGAAAGCCAGTTTTTTATACTTTAAAAACGTCTTAGAGTTACCATCCAACCAAAGTCGGGAAAAAAGAGTTAAGTTATAACCAATTAGGTGGATTGGTCGTAACTTAATCACTGGTCTTTCGATAAAAATTGATTTAAAAAAAAGGGTTTTAAAAACCTAAAGATCTGGATTTGTAAGTTAAGTTTTTTAAACCCTTATGAGTACTATTAACGTTCCAAATCAAACCTTAATCTTAAAATTCACCTTTTAATTTCATGCAATAGAACTCAATTTATTCATTACTTTAATTGGCTAAATGAAGTAATCTAAACTAACAAAAGATTTTTTTTTTTTTTTTTTACCATTGCCCTATAGGTGCTTACGTATTCGTTATTCGGGATCAAACGTACATAGTTATTTTATGAAAACTTTAGAGAGTGAAGTTGATTTTAATTTTGAAAAATATGCTGGATTTACGTTTTTAGTTCAATTTGGTTTATTTAAGAAAATTTCTAAAGAAGAACTTCCTAAATTGGATTTTTTTATTTATTTTTGAAGAAATTCTAAAATGCCCTAAATTTGAATATGGATTAATTTATTTTTCTCATTTTGAAAAAATATTTTTCTAAGTGATAAAACAATTATTTATTCATCAACCTACTTATTTTTATTCTTATTTATTTATTTTTCCTTATTTACTTATCGTTTTTTATCTATTTTTGTTATACCAAATAAATAAATAAACTATTTTCTTGTTGTTATTTTTTTTTTCTCTTTTCTTCTTTTTTCCTTCTTTTTTTTCTTTACATTACAATACAATTTACATTTACATTTAAAAATGGAATAAATAAATAAAAAGAGAAAAAGGGAATCGAAAAACAAAACAAAGGAATTTAAATGGATAAGGCCGGATCGGATAGCAATCAGGGCATGTAGATCTTGGGTTCAATATTTGGGCCGGACTTTAAATCCAGGTTGGGCTCTAATGTCTTCAACAATAGCAATGGCGATAAAAGGCAATTCGAGTTGTTATAGTGGCCAAAGTGAGGGGGTAAAGAATGTTTCGTGTGTTTCAGATTGAAGATAGGGGGTATACTTGATGCCTTGGCCAATGGAGGTGGTTTTAATGGTGGTCGGAGTTTAAGATGTTGGTGGTGAGGGTTTAGCCGCGGTGATTTGGTAGCGTCATTAGGGGGCATGGCTGTGGTCGAAGGTGGCTAGGCTCAGAAGTTTGCAAGGTAAGGAAGCTAATGAGGGTAGTAGGGTAGCTTGAAGTTGAGTGGAGAGAGAAAGATGAAGAGAGAGAGAGAAAGAGAGGGTAGAGAGAGTAAGTGATTCGAATGAGAGAGGGGGGCTTGTAGATTGATTTTGTAGCTTGTGAGTGATTATCTATATTTGTGTATGCTCATAAGCCCCTTATTTATACATGAATTCACTAAACAAATGAGGAAATCAGAAATTGGACTTGAATGAAAATGTTCGAAAATCCAGTTTTTTTTTTTTTTTCAAATTTTGAAGCTTGATTGGAATGCTCCATTGACTGAATTTGGACACGTTATTAGATTCAATTCAGAGTAGGCTATATGGTAAACACAACCAAAGCAAGGAATTGCGCATGTGCGTGTGAAATTTGTGCAAAAATTAGCTCCAAAGTGAAGAAGCTAAGTTGTTCTTAACTAGGAAAGAGGAGGAAAATCTGGAGAAAATGAGGGAAACTGAGAGAAAGAGTAAGGAAGTGTTGACGTAGTACCAATGTAACACTACATCAGCTAACCCAACCAATCCCAGCTTGCTACGTGTCACCACGTGCCACATGGTGCTACGTGTCAGGATACGTGGTGTAATTAGATCCTGACACGTAGCAATCCCTAATGTGATAAAAAATGAAAAAAAATTTGTATGCCTCCACTAAGATTTAAACCCTTGACCTTATGCTCATACCCAATGTCACGCCCCGAACAAGAAGAGTCATAACAGTCCCGCCGTGTAAACTAATCTAAGATAGAAGCTGACCTCACAGCTGCTATCGTAGACGCAGTTTACACAAGGCGCACAACTCAACCAGCTTGAAACGTCTGTTCTGACATCTGTTAATATCCAAACCTGTGGTAGAGCTTTAACAAAATACTTGTTCTATACAATCTGTAGTTTAGTACTACAACAGTAATTATACAACATTTCACGTCCAAGGGTAAGGATTACAATCAGAGTCTTTTAAAAACCACAGGTTATACGATTTATATACAATAAGTTAGAAAACTA
>JAMXBB010000007.1:68329706-68396883 GCA_024138015.1 Lumnitzera littorea
TTTTATATATATATATATATTTATGTACATATTTTAATATATGTATATAGGGCGCATATGTGTGTATTTTTTTATATACTTCTTATCCTATTCTCTTATTTACTCCCTTATATGTATATGTATATTATGTATTCATATATATATATATATATATATACACACACACATAAACCATACATATACTTGTATATATGTACATATGTCTACTAATTCTACAATATATTCATATATATAAGTATGTATCTATATGTATAATAACATATATGCACATATAAACATAATTTTTAAAAGAAATAGATTATACACTCAAAATCTAATAAATATACGTAAAGTTTTTAGTACAATACCTTAAAATACATACTTAATACATATCAAAATATAATAATACATCAAATGTGATATACACAAAAATTACACAAAGAAATACATGAAACATAATTTTACATAAAAGAATCATTAGTAATAATATATGAAGACGGTATCTTTACTTGTTTTGATGTATTTGTTGGTTAGGATATCCTTCTCTTACTCCTTTTTGTGTTTTAGAATAGATAGTTTGATAGTGAAATGGAAGTTAAAAGTTAGGTGAAAATATTTTTGAAGATGAAGATGGGGAATAAAAGAGAGAAAGTGACGGTTTGAATGGAGGGGTAGGGGAGTAGGGGATTGGGGTAGGGAATGTTCTACAAATTTCTTTAAATTGATGACAAAATGAATAATTTCGTAGAGGATTCTAGGGGACACTTGGCTACACAATATGGGGGAAGAAAAAGGAAAGAAAAGAAAAAGAAAAGAAAAGGAAAGGAGAAAATGCATTAAATGCATGAAAATGACAATTTTCTTTAAACATCTCTAATACTATAAATAATAATAATAATAATATATATTATGATTATAAAGAAAATTATTAGATATAAAAATAACATTGACCATATGACACATAAATAGAAATTAAATAATAATATTAGACTCAAATAATTAAATTCATATAATACTTTACTTATATAATTATCAATAATTATAAAATAATATTATCAATTTTATAAATTAATATAGTACATCCTTATTTATTAGTATTTAGAATTTATCTTTAATCGTTTGTTAGTGATTTGACAAGATTTGATGTATTGATCAATAATTATACCAAATTAGAATTTTATCGTGCTTATAGTAAATTGGCATATTTATAGGCTTAGGGTTTTAGTTTTAGGGTTTTTATCACATTTGGGTATAATTTCTAGTATTTACACTTACACACATTTAAGGTTTTCTATATATGATTAGGGTTTTGATCATTATATTAAGGTTTTTTTCTTTAGATTAGTTTAGGGTTTATAATTTAATAAAGTTTTTACTTTATCTAGCCTTCTCGGCTCATAGAGTTGTCTAAGACATTCAAGTTCGGTTTAGGGTTCAGACTATGAATTTATGAGGTTTACAAATATATTATACTTGAACAATTAGACCTTGATGAAAACTTTGTTTATAAGGGATTTAAAACCTAGGATGCAATATTGTATTTATAATTATGATTTACATCACATACTACTATAACTAATAAAGTAAGATTGTTAGAAGACTATTGTGTTAGGCTTACAAGGAGGCTCAACCCATTATTTATTAAATTAAGCAATCTACTCAAGAATCTTGAACGTCACATTACTACATAACAAAGACTATTACTTTTCCAAAAAAACAATTCAACAGCTTCTTGAGGTTACATTCCCTTTTCTCCACATGCGTGTTTGAAATTATCTATTTCTCTACATGTGTGTTTTCTTATACCTCCCCTAAGTTTATTTTGGAGATTCCCTTCTTCAAGCATAAGGATTAATAATATATATATATATATATATATATATATATATAAATAGCTTCAACTAATAAAATGAGGAACCAAGGAAGATTCTAAAGGTCCTTTAAATCGAGACCATATGTTGGACATAGTAAGTTTGACAAAGAATGTAAGGAATCAAGGAATGGAAAATGGTATTTGAACTACATATAATACTAAGGAGATGTCTTTAAGGACTTTTTTTTTTTTCTAAGAACAGTCACACTTTATTCATAAGGCTCTTCAAAAAAGTTCTTTAAGAATATTTTTGATAATTATTTGTGGTTCCCATACCATACATATACTAATATATATATATATATATATATATTTATTTATTTATTTAAAAAAATCAATAACGTTGCTGACAATTCATATAGCAACTTTAAGTTGCTTTTTCTAGTAACGTCAAAGCCAACAAGGAAAAAAGAACAATAGAATCTTTATCAAAGGACTGGATTCTTTCTAAAGAACCTTGGTTTATTGGAGAAACCAAAAGGACCTTAAAAGGGATTCATTAACCCTTAGAGTTTGTGTTAAGAACTTGCATTAAATATGGTCTTATAGAGGTGAAGACTAACGAAATGATCATGGGTAAATAATCTAAAATATTTTATGATGCATTTTGATTGTATTAACTTTAATATATAATCAAATATTAAGTACATTATAACATCGCAGTATGTAGGTCATAGTGGGTAGTTATTGTTAATAAATCAAGATGTTTAATATATGCATATGCATTGTTAGATGGACAAGCTTCTCATTCTTTATTATGACAAGATTTTCAAAAGGAAAATGGAATTAACACTTAGGAAGTCTAGTGGTGTATGGACAACAATTGGAGATGAGTTGTGCCTAACAATCAAATAACCAAGAGTTTCCTATATTTTCAGATGTACTTTTGAAAGATTCATTAGATAATTTTACATCTCTAGTCTCTTGAGGAAAAAAAAAAAAACCTTTAAGAAAAATATTATTCATATTAATTATTCATTAAATCTCAATGTCTTTAAATCTATAATTTCTAGTTTATGAAAGACTAGTATCTCATTGTTAAGATTAAACCTCCCAATTAATTTTAAATTCTTTACTCTAACCTATGTCAGTGTAACTTTAGTTTGTATAGAAAGTAATTGTTTAAAGGAAAAACCTCCTTAGTTTTTAATGAATAATTTATGGTTTTTTTTTTTAAGTAAGAAGAACTACATTTAAACTAAACAAAAGGAAGAGAGTCTACATATTAAAGGAAGGGCATTCACCTCTAATACATACATTGCTTAGAACGTGAAAACTAGACATAGCATAAAAGTTTACTAAACAAACATCAACAAAAAATATAGGAACCAAAAAAGAAAAAATAGGAGGAGACTGAGATCACAATCCTTCCTTGGTGAGCCTATTAGTTGCTTCATTCCTCGCTCTACTTACCCTGTTTAGCACATAGCAAGAAAAGGAATTAATCAACTGTTTGCATTCGAGAAGAATAGGGTGGCAAATATCAAGGTCAACATCATGCTTTTGGATCCAATAAAGAGCTTGTTGGGAGTCAGTTTCACAGAGCACTTTAGAAGCTCCTAAACTGCAAGCTAAATATAAACCTTCTTAGATAGCATGTAGCTATACATGCTATGCTTCTAGATGAGAAAGATTTCATAAACCTTTATAACTTCCATTAACACTACTCCTTGTAGATCTTTACATATCATTCCAACACTCGCATAGACACCACCCTTTGCTACAGCCCCATCAACATTTAACCATATCTAGCTTTCTTTAATCTTAGTCCAGTCGAGGTCAAGGTTTGAATCAGCTTGCTTTAACTTTTCTATTTGCAAAATGCACTAACATTCATTTGCTTCCTTCCTAATCCTCTATATGTAGGGTAAAAATTTTGTTCATATCAAAACACCTTATTGTTTCTTTCCTTCTGGATTTCCTTGATGGCGAATAGTACAATGATCTCTAAGGGGGTGCTCATAGATAGCCAATTTCTTCTAAATTTTTTACACCTCTCTTGTAGCCATTTAACAAGATTTTCTAGTTGGTTCTGACCACTTGGAATGCTTATACCAAGATTATCCCATATATCATGACTCTACATAGATTCCATGAACGAATGTGGAATTGTTTCTTCACATGATTCACATAGTGGATGAATCATCTCTAGACTAAATCCTTTCTTATTCAGGTTATCTTTCATCACAATACTTTGATGACAGATTCTCCATATCAGAAATTGAAGACTAGGAGGCGTAGGAGCTTTCCAAATCTACATCCAATCTCTCTCCTCTGTTTCTTGGTTATTAAGATCAATCAATAGACTGTAGATTGACTTAGCTGTGACTTCACCAACAATTTCATATGACCATCTATAAAAATCTTCCAACAAAGCTTCACTGTTAAAGCTGATTGATCCTAACCTGCTTCTTATATGGTTATCTAGAGGATATCCAATTTTTTTCTTGCAGCTACCCAATCCCATTGTCAAAAACTTTACTTAGTGTAGTATGTTGAAAATCTTTTAACATTAGCCCGTACAGCCAACTACTTACCTTCTCCTCACCATTCCAACGGTCCAACCAAAAGCGAGCCTTAGATCCTGATCTGACCTGTGTATGAGCCTTTTCCTTAAGCCATGATAGGGTGTTTGAAATCTACTTATTGAAAAAAGAACTTGTCTTCGCTATTTTCCTTAGATGATCTATCTTGTACCTTTGCTTAAGCAAATTTGTCTAATGGATGTCTTTTCTTTTTAGACTCTAAGCAAGCTTAATGAAGTTTACCTTATTTTGTTGATAGATATCCAGCATACCTAAACCCTCCACCTCCTTAGTCTGCTTAACTTTTTTCCAGCTAACCCAATGCACTTTCCTTGTTTCCTCTGATGATCCCTAAAGGAAATTCTTATGAATAGCTTTAGCCTTTTTGATAAAACCTTTTGAAAGAGGGGCAACTTGTGAATAATAATTTACAACACTCTCCAAGGAACTTGTAGCTAAAAGCTTTCATCTAGCCATACTGAGAAGATTTACCTTCTAACAAGATAATTTACTCTTCAATTTATCAATGATGAAGTTCATATCCGAACTCTTTAGCCTTTTGTTCTCTTTAATTGGGATACCCAAGTATCTACCAACATTTGTTACTTCCTATACACCACAACCCCTTTTTTTTTCTCCTCATTTGACCATTCCTTTTCCAAATCTAATATCTCTACTAAGCTGAGTTCTCTTTGCCCACTAACCTATTGTTCATACCACCATGCTATGGCTACTCTTTCTATAATAAACAAACCTTCGTAATAGTTTATAAGAATATTCTTCATCTCTTGTTCGTCAGTCACCCAATTTCCTACCATGTCGAATAAGCTACATATCTTTGCCTTTGATCTTCTAGCAATGACACCCGTATGGGAGAACTTGGTATTTTGTTCTCCCTTAATAATCCAAGAAGGCCTTGCTTTTGCATTCTAGAAAAGTTCTTCCTGCTTTTCAATAACTCTAGGTTCCTCTTGAATCTGCCTTTCTCTCATAATTAAGGGTTGGTTCGGTCGTTGATAAATTTTTCTTCTAACCTCTTGAATCAGTTTCTAAATGGACTTTCTTCTAGAGGATAGTAGGCCGAAAGTTTCTTCATTCTAAGTTTTCGTGGTTTCTACCAGCTTATGGTGGTCACATATGACATCAAATTAAGACCATCTCCAATTGGTAGCGATAAGGTCCTTAAAGGCTAGATAGGTCAGTCACATTAGTTGAAATCTAAAAAGCCTTAGGAGTTTTAGGCCTCCAAAAATTCTAAGTAAAGAATTTAACAGAATTGGTAAGTGATTGAGATGAAGCGACATAATGTGAAACAACTTCACTTTAGGAAAATAACTTCTCTAACTAACATTTCCCTATGCTCAGTCAATTCTTGTTTGTATTATGTCACTCAAATTCTTTAACCATTTAGATCAAGTAAACCGAGGTCCCACAAAACTAAGGTCTGTCATTCCCCAATGATTAATGCATTCTTGGTAAGCTAAGGCTCTACTTTGTCTTAATCCTTCCCCTCCCCATTTCTCATCTCTAAAAAAGATTTCGTTAAAGTCCCCTATGATTAACCAAGGCCCATTCAGGTTATTTGACCAAGAACACAGTTCCTCCCGAAGCAAACACCTTAAATCTCGTATGGGACATGCATAAATAGCCAAAAAATACTAAGATAGGTTAGAAAAACTCACTTGGATTTCCACTAAAATCTATTGACGAGAGATATGTAATGGGTAGACACACGTATCTTCAACATTCCACAGCATCAATACCCTTTTGTTAAACCCTTCTACTTCTGAACATAGGAATTAGTTGAACCTAAGATAGTCCTTTAGTTCCAATAATGCCTACCTACTTATCTTGGTCTCTAAAATCACCATCAATTGGTGCTCATATCTTTGAATCGGGTCCTTTATTGCTTGATGCTTGCAGTCTGCATTTGCCCCTCTCACATTCCATGCGAGACCTTTAATAGGTTTACGTTACATGTCAGAAGATAGAGTATCCATAAATTAAGTCTTAACCTTGTAGGCTAAAATTCTGTACCAATGATCACTTGTAAAAGCTTATTGGAAATGGTTAATGGTCATCCTCCATCTGCATGGCCAGAACAGAGTGTGTAACATGGATACTTGCATTTCCCAAGACGTGATCAACATTGTCTGCTCCACATTGTCCATCATTCACAAGGTGAAGGGCATGCATTGGATGTCTAGGAGTTCTTGCCAATTCAACATGATTTTCTTGACTACTACTAGATATGTCCATTTCATGACTTCTAAAACATCCTAACCTAAAAAGTCCAACTTAAACATTGGCATTTTGATGATAAGTATGCTTTCCATTGGGATTCTTATGATCCTCTCTCCTTGAAAGTGAAAACGGCCTCTTCTCATAATTGGCTTGAACACCACTTCCGGTATTCTTTCCCTCCATTTCGTATTTGTTAACATGATGGTCATTACCTCTACCACTACTCGGTGGATTTCGCCTTCCATTCAAACTTCCCATATTTGCCTGTCTAAGTGGGTTTGTTGCATCTCTGAATTGTGGCTTATTTCTACGTCTAGCATTTTCACCATTTTGTCTTGTACGTTTTTTCACACTATTTATAGAATTTTTTGAATCTTTTGTGATTTGGGATTTCTCGATTGTGAAGGAAAAGAGAGGAGATTTTCTAGTTTCCTCCTCTTCAGCTTTAAATATGGGGTTGTTAAGAATCTCAAAAGATGTGCCTGAATCCTTAGTTGTTCCTTTTCCTTGTAGTGCCTTCTCATTGCCTTTTTACTGAATTGACATACCCGTTCGGGTGTTTGTCATAGAATCTTGAAACATATTCTCTTTCCCAGTTCGACTTGTTTCCAAATTTTCAGTTGAATGTTGTGATTCTCTCCTTTTTGGGGCTACCTTTTCATATTGTACTTTCATGCAATCCCATAATTCTCCTCGTTTAAATTATTCGTACTAAGGTCTTTATTGGAGATATCCTTTAGGATTTATGCACTCCCATTTGGTTCATTTTGAGTTACATTCAACAAGGTATCTACCTTCTACTCCTCCATAAATTCCTTTCCCATTTCCCTGCACCCTTCATTTAATTTGCCATCACCTGTACCTTCTTTACTCTCTTTATTCATCTCAGCCAATTGATTAGGCACTTGTTTATTCTCTTTACATCTTCCCTCTATAACAATATTTGATGTTTTTTTATGTGGACAAACAGTCTTGCTATGATTCAACCGGCCACAACATTTACAAAGTCTCGGGATTCCCTCATATTAACTCTGATACTGATGATTTTTAATTATTAGGGTATGTTACAACTAAGTATTTATATTTATCTTAACACAAATGCATGTAAATTTACCTCTTTTAAGTCTAATCATGTATAAGTCATACCATAGAACGGGTCCATTTTCTTCTCTTATCTTCCTAATAGCCAACAAGGAAAAATATTCCATTAAGAGTCCTATTATCCACACCTACACTATTATAGAATTAAATGAGCTTTGATCCATTCTAAAATTTAGCTACCATCTCTTTAAGGCCAAATAATGGCCATTGATAAACTATGGTCCATTTTGTATCACACATTGAAAGTCATGATTATCATCTAAAACCAAAATAAAAATACCGATCCTACCATAATAATCTTTAAATTTCCAATGGCTTTCCAAATCTTTTTTAACTTGTCTAACAAAAAATTGAACCTTAGATTTGGTCCCATCATTTTGGCGACAAAAGCATATTACTATGGTCCACACATGCTCCTCTATTCTAGATTTGACAAAACCACATGGCATGTACCAGGTTTTACATTCTCATTTAGTTTTCTCTCTTCATCTAACGTGCTCTCATTGTCATCTCTCATAAGTCCATCAGTCGACATGTCCTTAAAGTAATGTCTCTCATATGCCTTGGGAATGTTTATAAGCATAGAATCCCTAAAGGACATTTTCCTTAGTGAAAATACATTCCCTTTACTAGATCCATTATTTCCATTTTTTGATACCAAAGGAGAAGGTTGGTCATGATCATCAAAGCTTATCTTTTTTAGCTTCATTGTGCTTAATCGCTTGATTCATCTTAAGAGAGGTTAAGGTTGTGGAAGTCCATCTTTTTTAGTGTATTTAGCACTAAGAATAGTTATGCAAATAATTTATGTTAAGCAAAAAGAATCTAATATTACCTAAAACTAAGGAATAATACTGGCTTGACAATAGGGAAATGATGTAATGTCATGTTACATTAGTATACGAAAGTAGACTTGAAACGGAATCAAGATTCTGCATCCATTTCTATTTTTCATATTTGTAAGTATTTTTAAATGTAGAATTATTGTAATTCCTTAAATCTAACAATTTTGACTTTAAAGGGGAAGTCAATGCAATTGCATTTCCATTCTACCCTTAATTAATTATCACTAGTAGAAATTACTTATTTAATCTTCAACTAATTATCATATCTAATAACTAAGATTTTTTTTAACAAATGCTATTATTTATACATTTCATTTCCTCCTTTATTTATTCTCAAATACAGAAATGATTTATCATTTTGTTCCTTATTCTATTTCATTCCATTTCAATCTATTCAATTCTAAACCATTTCTATATACCACATATGAAAAAAGAGGAAATAAATGTTTAAAATTTTAGGTGAACTCTTTATATGGATTAAAATTGTTATTTTTTACCTTAACATTGTGATTTCAATTTTGTTCTGAAGGGTTTACTCATGGAAATCAAGCTACAACACTTCCAGGTTTAGTGAACAACTGTAGCATGAACTAGATCACTTAGTAAAAGAATGATATTTTGTTGTTAAGTCTAATTAAGAAGCTTCATGCTGTAGATGGTCATTTCAGTAATTGGGCATTTAATTCAATTTAACGTCATGAACTGATATCTTAAGCTAGTGACAGAGCTTGGGAAATTGGCCCAATTAGGGATGTTTTAGGGAAATCTAACTTAGTAGGCTTAGAATGGAGATCGCTAGACTAGATTTTCCGCTTTCGGCCTTGCTCAGTTATCTTACGTGTGAAAAGTAAACTTAAAAATGGTCCTTCCAAGTCTGTATAGGCTTTGTTTGGGCTTCATTTGGTTTTATTAAGCCTAAAGGAGGCTCAATTGTTCTTTAAGCTTAATTATAATAATATTAGGCTTTCTTTAGGTGCCATAAGCCTTAAGCATACTTAAACCCATATCCAAGCTCATAAAGGCTAAAAGAGAGGATAAACTTCAACAAATGAACTCAATCTCAGTCATCCATCATAAAGCTATCCAATGGATAAAATTAATCTTCAAACTCTATAAATAGGATGCTTCTTTTCTCATTTGATTCATTCAAAACATTGGTAAGCTTAAGATAAACACCAGAGCTCTGTTGAAATCACTGTAGAGAGGACCAAATAAGCAATTTTGTCAAGAACAATTCAAGAATATCATGTTTGATCTGCTGTCACACACGTGCACCAAAGATGCTGAGTTTACCTATTCTTCATCATACGTCTCTTCCTAATGACATCCTTTTACGTGCCATTAGTTCAAGACATCTCTTATGTCGACTGACACATCAATTACACGTGATCAATCAACTAAAGTAACCCCACCACACATTATTTGGCGACTCGATTAGGGATGGAAAGACTTGATGGAATGATACTTACACATAAGAAGAATGGAAATGACGAGCGTGAGGTCTTATGAAAATTGGTGATCAGCTTACTATCAGTTTATTCGAAAACGGTTTATAAAATTTAAGTTGATCTTGTAAATTATTCGATTGAGGCCAAATTTCACGATGGAGTTAAAAATATTAATAAAAATGATCTTGTAAGTTTGGATTTAAGAAAATAAATAATGAAATAATTAATATTATAATATTAAGTTATATATATATCACTCATTATTTATCGAAAACGTAGAAAATGGGTTTTAATAACTAATGAATTGCTAGAGATAAATTATATGTACAATAAAAATCACAAATTAATATAAATAATATTTTTACTATATATGTATTTACGTTTAGATAAAAATGCCCGAAATTGCTTAAGATACCTGAAATATATTAAAATAATGCTAATTAATTAAAAAAATTAAGAAAAAATCAAGAAAAATGTTAGAAGGTGTAGAATTGTCCAAATAAAAGGTATGACAAGCAGAAAATAAAATCAAGAAAATTAGCCAATAAAATCAAGCCAAATAGAAAGTGGAAAGAATAGAAAAGTAAGGACACTTGGCAACAAAATAAATCAAGAAAACACTAAAACACCTCTATAAATTCAGAACAACCAATCCAAAAACCATTTTAGTCAGTTGAGAGCTCTAGAAAAATTAGGGAGAAGAAAGAAAAGAAGAGAAAGTATTTTTTTTTTTTTTGAAAAATAGACAAATTAGTATGTAATTAAGGGTTATAAAGGGAACCTATGATAAATGACCACCTGGTAATAGACAGTTACCACCACTAGACAATGGAGGCAGCACCTAGACAGGCTAATAAGGCTACGATAGCTAGAGTAAGTAATGCCGTTGAGTTTTAATTTCTCTTTAGATTTTGTTTTATTTATTAAAAAAAATCAAATAATTATGGAAAATTATGAAATTTAGTATTCTGAGATGCTTTTGTATGTAGTTTTTAGTAAAAATATTTTTTTGTTAAAATTGTGTCTTAAAATATATCATACTTAAGAAATTCCTAAACTTGAGCCCGCTTTTTATACTAATTTAAATGACCTAAATATTGTAGTTTTGACCTCAAAATTTTTATATAGACTATTTAGAGTATTCATATACACCTCATTCCCCCCCCCCCCCTTTTATTTTTAGAATAGATTAAAGGGTCCTAAATTAAGAAAAATACAAAAAAAGAATAGAAAAACAAGAAAACCCAAAAATATGAAATTCAGGAAAATACAAAAAAATGGGAAAATAAGAAAACTCACAAAAAATAAGAAATTTAGAAAAAAATACACAAAAATGGTAAAATTTAGAAAAGTATACAAAAAAAATTGAAAAGTCATAGAAAATAGAAAAAAAAAATAAATAAAATAAGGGATTTAGAAAATAATATTTTTTTTTAGGTAGTTTGAATATAATAGATTTTTAATTTAAATAAATTAAAAATAAAGGATTGTTGGATTTAGATTTAGATTTAAATCTAACTTAAGTTGATCTAATCCATATGTGCAATTTAATTACACATATGGATAAGGTATAAGCTAATGACTCAATAGATAAGTACATAGACATTGCAATTGGGTTTATTTGAAGATTAGGGATTTGAGACTCACTAGAGGCATAGAAATGCCTTTTTATCCTTTTCATTTCAAACTTCATGCGTAGCCACTTGTCAAGCTATCATTGGGTTACGTGTTCAAAATTAATATGTAGCATTTTATGGTTGGCCATGATAATAATTTTTCTTTCCCCCCATATTTTTCTCCCTTTTGCCTTTTCTTCCCTTTGCTTTCTTTTTTAAAACACACAAAGATTAGGAAGAGGGGGGAATTATCTTTTTTTAAAAAAAAAACTTATACACACAATACTAAGGGACATTTGAAACACAAAGAGGGGAGGATTGGATTTAAAAAAAAAAAAAAAAAAAAGACAGCATACACGAAAGGGAAAAAAAAACAAACAGATCCCTCTCTCTTGGCCTGAGTTTCTCTCTCCCCACCATCTCTCCCGACCTCCTCTCTTTCCTTTAACCTATCTTTCTCGGCTATTCATCGCACAAACCAAACCCACACATACACAAGACCTCTCTTTTTCTATACTGTCACGCTTTCTCTTAGCTCTCTAGAACCGACCCCCTCTTTCGCTCCACTATATCTCTCTCTTGGCCTTCCCCCAAACCTATAGCCTCTATGTACGCCACAGCCGCACGAATCTACGATACAGAACACACAGACCCAATGCCCTTAGCCCACTCACTATCATACATTCAACGACCAGTTACGATCACTATCGACCTCCATCCTCTCCGAACCATACTGCACATTTACATAGCATACACAGCAAGCTCACGTACATCTATCCTTGCTTGACTTCATGACAACTAGCTACATACACAATGGACCATCATCCTCGATCCTCCATAAAACACGAACCCCCATTCGCTATCCTGTCTTCAACGTCTAAGCCCCACAACAATCAAACTTCATCCTTCATCTAGCTGCATATAGCTCGCATGGACATTACATTTCATCACCCTCATGCATCAGCCAACAAAGCAATAACCACCTCTACCCTAAGCACCAAACTTAAAACATCCACACACACGACCACCCTCTTAGCTCACTCTCTCTTTGCAGCATCTCGCTCTCACATCCAACGAACCGTCGGCCATTCTTCACCAACCACTACCAACGGCTGAGTTTAGACATGGCATTGAACTAACCCCCTAATCCCTAATAAAGTTGCCACAAAAGTGGCCTTTCCTGGTCATTTTGGCCATTGAAATGTCTCCTCTAACTTATTACACGCGACCCGCATTCGATCCACGCTCCAAATCTAATTTGATCTAACTTGAGCGCGACTCGACCTGTAGAACTCAAGCTAAATCCAATCCAGCTTGTGAAGCTTAAGTCTAGCCTTTTCTTCTTCTTTTTTTTTGTTTATATATGTATTTATTTATTTATTTATGTAGTTGTTTATTATGTAGTGTCGTGTAATTGTAAATTAAGAAAATAAAAGAAAAAGAAAAAAAGAAGAAAACCAAAAAAAAAAAGAAAAAGAAATAAAAAGAAAAGAAAAAGAAAGGATTTAGTTTAGTTTTATTTATTTATTTGTGTTAAGTAAAAAATAATAAAAAAAGTAAACATAAAAATAAAAAAAAAGTAAATGGATAAAAGAAAAGTAAATAATAAAATAAAATAAGTAAGCAAATAAAATTCATTTTATCACTTTAAAAAATTATTTTTCAAATAATAAATCAATAATTTTTTCCAAATTAGAACCCTATTTAGAATTTCTCAAAATAAAGCTTTAATTAGGACCTTTAGAAAATTTCCTCACAACGAGTAAAAAACATAAACTCGATTGATTTTTAAAAATTAAAATCAAATCACCCGTTAAAGTTTTCATGAATGAACTACGAAAGTTTAATCCCGAATAGCGACTACATAGGTATCTGTATGTAAGTATGAGGTGATTTAAAATATGGAAATTTTTATTTTTTTCATCTTTATAGATATTAGTGCAAATTAATTAATTTAGTTACATGTAACATTATTAGTTGTTTTAGAAATTAAAAAGGGTATATTTGAAAAGCGAAGTTAAATTCAGAAAGTTAAAAAGTGATACCCATTTAAGGTTTAATAAATAAAACCTTAGATCTAGATCTCTAGTGTTCAAAAAACCATTTTATAAAATGGTTTAATCGATAAACTAATAGCTATGTTATAACCAAATTAACCAAATTGGTTATAACTCAACCCTTTTTCCCGACTCCAATCAGGTGGCGACTCCAAGGTACTTTGAAAATGTAAAAAGAACTATTTTTTTTTTTTAAACCTTAGTCGAGGGTCAGTATTAAATGGGTAAGGGTTTAATGTTGATTGGTTTAAAGAAAACCTAATTTATAAAAAGAATCGAGAGGTGAAAAACCGAGCTCGACAGCTTGGCAACTTCACTAAGGATGTTAAGAGGGCTAACCACTTAAAAACATTTCGAAATTAAAATCGTTTTTCAAATTACTGATGTTGTTTAGTTATTTGTTTATTTATTGATTTATTTGTATACTCATTTGTTTATTTGTTGTTGACTTCAAGTATATATTTGTTTTACTTAGCATAATCATTTTGCAAATAGCATACACCGAGGCATGGGGGGTTCACTTGTAACATCAAAGATACAGGGTAGATGCGGTCAAACTCAAGCCATCTTAAGACCCTAGGAGGGGGGTCGTTATGTAAGTTCCGAGTGTAGTGGTGTAGCCACCGTTCCGAGTTGATTAAGCTATCCCACTTAAGCTTATGTGACCAATGAAAGTGTTTTCTAGAAAACAAGTGAGATCACAAAGCTTAAGGACCTTTTAGAACCTACCCTAATTGCATATACTTCCCTCCAAGCTTGAGTCAATACACTACCCTTAAGAAATTGCAAATCTATTGATTGTTCAAGAGTTTTAATACAATCAAGTTTTTGAAAATTACAGTAGGGTTGTAACTTAAAGAGTAATGTATTAACCCAAAATGACCCTAACATTTGCATATTTCCACATTCTTTCCTTTATTGCATTGATGACTGATCCTTGTCCATAAAATGTGTAGACTTAGGATAGCAGACAACCAAGCAAATGATCAGGCGAACAATAGGCCACTAAACACCTCTAAGATTCGCGAGCAAATGCTGAGAGATGAGATTGCCTATTTAAAGGAAAAGCTCGAGTGTTCTAAGGCTCACAACTGGGCCTTAAGGTCCCTTCTAACATAAGTCATTGGGGATACTTATGAGATGATAGACGACCTTAAGGCCTGTATATGGGACTTAATGTAGGGTTTTTCTAGTTCATATTTAAAGAGCCTAAAATAAAGTTTCAGAATAAATGCTAAGTTCTCTACCTTTATTTTTGTATTCTAATCTTTTTTCAAAATAATAAAGCTCTCTTTAGTTCATTGTTCTTCATTCTTTGATATTCCTATCTTTGTAAATAGTTCTTCAATAAACATTTATCTAACCATTATTCCTTTTCATTTAGGGAGATGTAAATAAAATCTATAGTCTTGTAAACTAAAACCCTAAAAATCACCATCCTTATTTATAAACAATTTTCTTATTTGCTGTAAAGTAAAAATTTATCTTTCTCTCTCTTAAAAAAAGAAAGAAAAAAAAAAAGAAACAAAAATTAAAAAAATAAAAATGAAAAGAAAGGTTGCTAAAGGTTATAAATCCTTATGGACTCAAGGAGCCAACACAAGCTCAGGTCTTTAGCCCACTCATGTAACCGACCCAAATACTTGGTTTTTAAACCACACAAGGCCCCTCAACCTATTAAGGAAGCCAATATGAGCCTCTTAGCCCATTTAACCCAAACACCAATCCCTTGGCCCATTTAATCTAAACAGCAACCTCAAGCCTATTTAACCCAAACACAAACCACTTGGCCAGGCATTCGATCTAAACACCAACCTTAGGCCTATTCAAGTAACTTACCCAAACACAAGCCACTAAGCCAGGCAGCCAATCCAAACACAAACTACGACCCATCAAGGCAATTGACCTAAACATAATCCTCAACCTATAAGGGTAACTAAGTTGAGCCAAAACCCTTAGTCTATTTAAAAAGCCAAGCCTAATCATAAATCAAGCTAAAACACAAAGTCAAATACTAAGGCATGATTTG
The DNA here is from genome assembly GCA_024138015.1 of Lumnitzera littorea. Lineage (NCBI taxonomy): Eukaryota > Viridiplantae > Streptophyta > Magnoliopsida > Myrtales > Combretaceae > Lumnitzera > Lumnitzera littorea. The sequence continues at coordinate 68,345,424 of JAMXBB010000007.1, forward strand.
AGAAAATGAGGGCCAAAGCCGATCTTTACCTTAGGCAAATAAATATATATTCCTCCTTAAGAAATCAGTAACTCACTTTTAAAAGGTTTAGAATGATAAGAGACAAACTATATTCCATACACTAACATGAAATACTTTGAGAGTTGAGCGACATAAAGGTGAGGATACTTTGGGTTCATTCCTTAAAGGAGGTCAACTTTGAATGTAAGACGTAGATTAAAATGAAATTAGGCATTCGTTTTCAAATCCTAAACACGATTACCCTTTGTTAACCTCATTGAACCAATTTGAATAATTTTCAAATTTAAACCTTGTCAAGAGCTACCCCACAATGGGGCAATTTCCTTTTCAAAAATAAGTTTTATTTTTGATAAATTATTTTTCTCTAAAATGAAGAAGAGCCAATTTCCTTTTCAAAGCACCTCAAGGCTATGGATTTAGGGCCTTGAATTGTTTAAAAAGCAAAAACTTAGCAATGGAGGCAATCACTCTTAGGGCTAAAAGAAGAGAGAGAATAATAAAAGATAATGGGGCAAACCAATTAAAAAAAAAAAAAGAAAGAAAGAAAAAGAGGCCAAAAAGAATTAGGCCTGAGCAGAAGACGAAAGCCCCAAAAAATATTTCACATCCCAGTAGGGGTAACCAAGTTGAATCAAAAGGCTAAGAGTCAAATCCTAAATAACCCTAGAAATACAAGGCCTTAAATTACATTCCAAAGCTCGAAAACCTAAAATCTCTATATCTACCCTGAAGCCTCTCTTACCTATGCTAAATCACACAAGACCTTCCCACACACAATACCACTCTTACATAGTAAAAGCTCTTCCGATCTTGAAAGATAATCTATTTTTAATAAAAGTTGTTTTTGAAACTAGGCAAGCATACTTCTAATTTTTCCCTAGCGTTCTTGATTTGTACACCCGGGATTAATAAAAGTATTGCTTTCAAGCCTTCTCATTAATCCTTTTGAAACCCTTTGATGAAAAGCCGAAATTCATAATATTGAATCGAAAAAGACCTGATAGATTGATCAAGGCCTATCACCTGTAAAATGGACTGTAATTTTTGGAATTGTAGCTGAGAGCAAAATCTAAACCAAAAGCTAGTAAGAAAGACTTATTTGACAAAACTAATCATAAAGTTACCTTTTCCTTACAAAAGGAATGTCTTGAAATCACAAAAGCCCTATGAGAAGCCTTAAGGTCAGGGGCTACCAAGGATAGGGGTGGTCATAAAATTGTTCCTTAAATAAGAATTTATACCCTTTGGCAAAACTTTCAAAAAAAAAATAAAAAATAAAAGAAAATAAAAGAGAAGAGAGAGAAAGTAAAGGCTTGTCACAAAATTCTTGTCCAATCCATGTTGGCTCGAGTAGCCAAGCTCTCAATTCATGTCAGCTTGAGTAGCCAAGCTCTCAATCCATGTCATCCGTTTCCTTTCCAAAGTGATCATTTTTTAAATTAACCTTAGTAGTTTAGATCTTTTTTCCTTGTTGCAGTTTCTTAACTCTTTTTCAAATCAAGGGGCTTATCCCTATTTCCTTTTTCATAAATGGTTTTTTAGCAATCTTCCTGTAAACACTTTTCCAAATCAAGAAGTCTTTTAAAACTAGTTACTTTCCTTCCTTTAATTCTTCAATCCTTCATTGATTTACTCTTAGGGTTGAAGCCAACTCTTAGAGTGCTGTCCCCTTTTCTATTCTTTTTAGGTTTCTAGCTAGCCTTTAGGACGCTTTCTCGTCTTTCTAGGGTGTTAGCCAACTCTTGGAGTGCTATCCTCTTTTCCATTCTTTTTAGGGTTTTAGCTAGCCTTTAAGTCGATGTCCTATCTTTTTAAGGTATTAGCTAGCTCTTAGAGCACCGACCCATCTTTTATTCTTTTTAGGGTTCCAACTAGCCTTTAAGCTGCAGTCCTACTGTTTTAGGGTTTTAACTAGTTCTTAAAGCGCTGACCCCTCTTTTATTCTTTTTAGCGTTCTAGCTAGCCTTTAGGGTATTGTCCTGTTGTTTTAAGGTTCTAGCTAGCTTTTAGAGCACTATAGACACTTAATTTTTGCCCCCATTATTTTTATTTTTATTTTTATTTTTATTTCTTTTCTCAATAGGCCTTAAATTAGGAAAAGTACAAAAAATAGAAAAATAAGAAAACAAAAAAAAATGAAGTTTAGGAAAAAAATACAAAAAAATAAGGAAAAATAAGAAAAGCATACAAAATATGAAATTTGGATAAAAAAACACAAAATTTGAGAAATTTGGAAAAAAAATTTAGAAAATTGAAAAATTACAAAAAATTAGAAAAATTGAAAAAAAAAAAAGATTTTAGAAAATAACTTTTATTTTTTAATTAGATTTAGAAATTGGGCTGTTAAACTTGGATTTAGATTTAAATCTAACCTAGGCTGACTGAGTCCTTATGTGCAATTTAGTTGCACATATGGATAAGGTACAGGCTAATAGCATATTGATTAAGCACATAGACTGGGTTTAGGTATTAAGTGTGAGGTATTGGGTTCAAATCTTGATAAAGGCAGGGAAGCCTTTTTTATTTTTTGTTAACTAACATGCTACCATGTATTAAGGTCTCATTGTGCCATGTATCCTAACATATAGCGTCGTTAAATTAGACGACCTTGCTGATGTGGCGCCACATGGCATTTACGTAGCGTGCCACGTCAGCACCACGTATCACGTGTTGACACGTGGCACACAATGATAGGTCGGGTCAATTGACGTTTTCTCTCCCTTTCCTTTTGTTTCTCCCCGATTTCTTCCAGTTTCCCTAGGATTTCCCGCGTTTTCCTTTCTGAACAGGGCACTTTGTAGGCAAATTTGATCCCTTCTTCATTGCAATTTCATCAAATCAATGATGAAATTGTGGAGCACACATGGCTTAGTGTTAATAGCGATCAAGAACACGTCTAGATTCATACATTAACACAGTCAAACCGAGCTCCAAAAACTGGAAAAAAAGCTTAAGTTTCGGTTTTTTTCATTCAACTTCAATTCGAACTTTCCATGTTTTTAGGATCAATTCGTGTATAAAAAGGCATTGGGGGAGCTCACACAATCACACATGATCACTGACAACCAGTAGAATCACTCGACATAACTCCTCTTTCTCCCCAAGATCATTTTCTCTCTCTAACCCACTCTCTCTCTCTTCGATTCTCTCTCTCTACTCCAGTCTAAGCTGAACCACCACTTTAGGGAAACTACCCGCAGCTTAGGCTCCCTAACCTAGTTGCTCTTTACCTTTGCTATGACCCCTAGTAGTGACTCCAACAACAACCACCCAAACCCTAGTCGCCATAGCTACCCCCACTCGAACCACCACATCAGACTTCCTTTGACTTAAAATAATCCCACGGCTACTCTTCCCGTACCTCTAAACCCCTAAGCTAACACCCCTCTTGCGCCTAGCTGCCATTACGCCGAAGGATCATTGACCACTGCCAATCGCTGCCTTAAACAACCACCAAATGACCACCCCAAGCTGTGGCACTTTGCCTACCCCCCTTATCCCCAATAAAACACATAAAACATTCCTCACCTGCTCATTTTGGTGGCTGTATCAAGTCGAATCACGTTGCCGCTGCTGCTACCGTAGAAGATCAACTCGAATCTAGTAAAACTGATCTGACCTGACCCAAATCTGACCTAGTGCCCCCGATCCGACCTATGCGTCCCCCCTGGTTCGATTCGGTTTTGATCCGATTTTTTTTATTTTATTTACTTATTTATTGTAATATGCAATTATAAATGTGAAAAAGAAAAAAAAAAGGGAGGAAAGAGAAAAGAGAAAAGAAAAAAAAAGAAAGCAAAAAAAAGGGAAGAAGTATTTAGTTTAGTTTTCACATTTAAGCCAAAAAATTAAAAAAAATAAATAATAAAATTATTTATCACTTAGAAAGATTGATTTTCCAAAAATGAAATAAAACTAAACCAACCATTTTCTAAATTAAGATCATTTAGAATTTCCAAAAATAAAATCCAATCTAGGACCTTTTCCAGAAATTTTTTTAAATAAACCAAATTGAGTAAAAAAAACATAAACTCGATTGTTTTCAAAAATTAAAATCAAACCTACCTACTAAAGTTTTTATAAAAGAACTACGTATATTTAATTCTGAATAGTGGGTATGTATGTACCTATGGGGCAATAAAAAAACAAACTAATTTCCCTTTTTCTTTAGTTTAGATTATTTTGTTTATTTAATTAGAGTAATCAATAACCAATTTTTGTCTTTCAAAATTAAAAGGCGATTTTTAAGTTTAATTTTAATTTTGGAAAGTTAATGGTACCCATAAGGGTATAAATCTTTAACCCCCGAATCCAAATCTTTGGTTTTCAAAAAGCTATTTCAATAATCGTTTTTTTTTTTCGTAGATTAATGGCTAAGTTATAACCAATAACTGTTTTTCCTAACTCCAGTTAGGTAGTGACTTCAAAGTTGTTTTCAAATTGAAAAAATGGTTTTTTTTAAACCTTAGTTGAGGATCAATATTAAACGGGTAGGGTTTAGTATTGATCGGTTTAGAGAAAACTTAATTTTTAAAGAACCGGGAGGGTAAAAAACCAAACTCGACAAGGGCTAATCCTTCTTATATTCTTTTTAGTGTTCCAGCTAGCTCTTAGAGCGCTATCCCCTTTTCTATTCTTTTTAAGATTCTAGCTAGCCTTTAAGGCATTGTTTTGTCTTTGTAAGGCATTGTTTTGTCTTTGTAAGGCATTAGCAAGCTCTTAGAGCACTGACTCCTCTTTTTCTTTTTAAGGATTCAACTAGCCTTTAGGGCACTATCCTGCCTTTCATTTTAGGGATCCCATTAGCCTTTAGGGCATAATTTCATCTTGCTTTCTAGGCTGTTAGCCAGCTTTCAACCCCTTTGTTGTTAACTCTATATAAGGTCTTTAGTGAGCCCGTAAGGCACTTCCCTCACCAACTTTCTCTTAGAGAGCCTACAGAGTACGTCTCCTCATAAACTTTCTCTTAGTGAGCCTGTTGGGCGTTTTCTCTCATAAAATCCACTCAAGCAAACCCCATAAGGCACATCTCCACATCAACTTTCTTTTAGCGAGCCCAATGGGCGCTTTCTCTCATTAAATCTACTCAAGTGAGCCCATAAGGCACATCTCCTCATCAGCCTTCTCTTAGCAAGCTCATTGGGTGCTTTCTTTCAACTTTCTCTTAGTGAGCCTATAGGGCATTTCTCTTTATCATATCTTCTTAGTAAGCTTGTGAGGCGCTTCTATTCTTTTAGTAAGCCCATAGGGCGCTTCTACTCTTTTAGCAAGCCCATAAGATGCTTTCTTTTACCAATTTCTCTCAAGCGAACCTACAAGACTCTTCTCTTTCACTAATCTCGTAGTGAGCCTATAGGGAACTTCTCTTCATCAGGTTTCAATTTAGAGTCTTAACTAGCTCAGAGAGTACTTCGCCCATTCCACCTAGGTTAGTGAGCCTAGTGAGGCACTATCGAGTTTATCTTGAATCAATTCTAAAAGTTAAGATTGCTAGTCCTTAAGAGACGCTCTCGCTTAGGATAGTTAGCTCAAAGGAGCACTACTAGGTTTTCCAGATCGATCAAATTTTAGATTTACTAGTCCTTAAGAGATGCTCTCACCTAGGTTAGTCAACTTAAAGGAGCACTACTAGATTTTCCGAATCGATCAAATTTTAGGGTTGCTAGTCCCCAAGAGACGCTCCCGGTTAGGTTAGTTAGCTTAAAGGAGCACTACTAGGTTCTTCAAATCAATCCAATTTTAGGGTTTTAACTAGCTCTAAGAGTGCTTTACCTACCTTAGTTAATTAGCTCATAAGGGCATGATCAAGTTTCCTCATCAAGTTCAAGGTTTTAGCTAGCTCTAAGAGCGCTTTGCCTGCCTTGGTTAGTCAGCTCATTGGGATATGACCAAGTTTCCTTTTTCAATTCAGGGTTTTAGCTAGCTTTAGGAGCATTTTACCTACCTTAGTTAATTAGCTCATTGGGGTATGACTAAGTTTTCTCATTCAGTTTAGGGTTTTAGCCATCTTTAGGAGCGCTTTGCCTGCCTTGGTTAGTAAACTTATCGGGGCACAACCAAGTCTCCTTTATTATTTTAGGGTCTTAGCCAGCTCTAGAAGCGCTTTACTCACCTTGGTTAATTAGCTCATTAGGGCACAACTAAGTTTCCTCATTCAAGTTCAAGGTCTTAACCAGCTCTAAGAGCGCTTTACCCACTTTAGTTATTCAACTCATTGGGATACGACCAAATTTCCTCATCAAGTCCAAGGTCTTAGCTAACTTTAGGAGCACTTTGCCTGCCTTGGTTAGTCAGTTTATTGAGGTACGACCAAGCTTCCTCATTCAGTTTAAGTTCTTAGCTAACTTTAGGAGTTCTTTGCTCACCTTAGTTAGTTAACTCATTAGGGCATAACCAAGTTTTTTTTTTTTTTAATTCAATTTAGGGTCTTAGTCAACTCTAGGAGTGCTTTACCTGCCTTAGTTACTCAGTTTATTAGGGCACGACTAAGTTTCCTCTATCAATTTAGGGTCTTAACTCAATTTAAGGTCTTAGCTAGCTTTAAGAGCACTTTGCCTACCTTGGCTAGTCAACTCATTAGGATACGATCAAGTCTTCTCATTCAGTTTAAGGTCTTAGCCAGCTCTAGAAGCGTTTTACCATCTTGGTTAGTCACTCATTGGGGCATGACTAAGTTTTCTCATTCAGTTTAGGGTCTTAACTTGCTTTAAGAGCACTTACCCCTTTTATTCAGTTTAGGGCCTTAGCTAACTCGAGGAGCGCTTCGCTAACCTTGGTTAGTCAACTCATTGGGGCATGATTAAGTTTTCTCATTCAGTTTAGGATCTTAGCCAGCTCTAAGAATGCTTTACCTGCCTTGGTTAGTTGATTTATTAGGGTACGACTAAGTTTTCTCATCCAATTTAGAGTTTTAGCCAGCTCTAAAAACGCTTTACTCGCCTTGGTTAGTCAGCTCGTTAGGGTATAACCAAGTTTTCTCATCTAGTTTAGGGTCTTAGCCAGCTCTATGAGCACTTTGCCTACCTTGATTAGTCAGTTCATTGAGGTATAATCAAGTTTTCTAATTCTTTTTAGTGCTTTAACCAACTCAAGGAGCGCTTTACCTGTTTCACTTCGGTTTGTCTGCTCATAAGAGCATGACTAAACTTTAATTCTTCTTTTAATCCTTCAATCAACTCTTAGAGCACCACCCTTTTTCTCACCAAATCCCTAGTAGATTGGACCTAAGATGCTAGCTAGCTCTAGCGCTTTTTAGGATGAAATTTACCATTAGGCAAAAATTATGTCTTTTTTGTCTTTATGGTAAAATTTTGTTTAAACTTCACCACAAAGAGAAACAGCTGTAGACACCTCATTTTTGCCCTCTTTTTTATTTTTAGAATAGGTTAAAGGGTCATAAATTAGGAAAAATACAAAAAAAAAATTAGAAAAGTAAGAAAACCCAAAAATATGAAATTCAAGAAAATACAAATAAGAAAAAGGAAAATAGGAAAAAGCACAAAAAATAAGAAATTTAGAAAAAAAAAACACAAAAATGGTAAAATTTAGAAAAGCATACAAAAAAAAAATTGAAAAGTCATAGAAAATAGAAAAAAATTAAAAAATAAGAGATTTAGAAAATAATCTTTTTTTTTTTGGTAGTTTAAATATAATAGATTTTTAATTTAAATAAATTTAAAATAAAGGACCATTAAACTTAGGTTTAGATTTAAATCTAGCTTAGACTGACCTAATCTATATGTGCAATTAAATTGTACATATAGATAAGGTATATGTCAACGACCTAACGGATAAGTACATGAACATTATAATTGGGTTATGCCAGAGATTAGGGATTCGAGACTTGTTAGAGGCATAAAAATACCTTTTTTTCAAAAAAAAAAAAAAAAAAAAGACAGCACGTACCAAAAGGAAAAAAAAAAAAAACAAACAAATCCCTTTCTCTATACGTGAGTCTCTCTCTCTCCACAACACACATACTTTCTCTCTCCACCATCTCTCTTGACCTCTTCTCTCTCCCTTAACCTATCTTTCTCAGCCATTCACCGCACAAATTGAACTCATACACACATAAGACCTCTTTCTCTTTCCACTATTACGCTCTCTCTCAACTCTCTAGAATCGACCCCATCTCTCACTCCACTACATCTCTCTCTCTTGGCCTTCCCCCAAACACACAGCCTCCATGCACACCACAGCCATACGAATCCACGACACTGAATACATAAACCCAATACCCTTAGCCCACTTACTATCACACATTTAATGACCAGCCACGATCACTACCGACCCCCATCCTCTCTAAACTGCATTGTACATTCACGTAGCATACACAGTAAGCTCATCTACATCTATCCTTGCCTGACTTCACAATAGCAGGCTACATACGTACCAGACCATCATCATCGATCCTCTATAGAACACAAACCTCGATTTGCTCTCTCGTCTTCAATGTCTAAGCCCCACGTCAACCGAACTTCGTCCTTCATCCAGCAGCACATAGCCCGTACAAACATCACAATTCATCACCCCCACGCACGAGCCGACATAGCAATAATCGCCGCTACGCCAAACACCAAACTCGAACCATCTACACACATGGCCACACTCTTAGCTCTCTCTTTCCGTACCATCTCTCTCTCACATCCAACAAACCGTTGGCTACTCTTCACTAACCACTACTGATGGCCAAGTTTAGCTATGGCGTTGAATTAACCCCCCAATCCCTAATAGAGTGGCCATGAAAGTAGCCTTTCCCAGTCATTTTAGCTACTGAAACAGCCTCTAAAACGCCTCTTCTGACTTGTTGCATGTAATTCGACCTATGACCCGCGTCCAATCCACGCTCCAAATCTAACTTGGTCCAACCCAAGCACGACCTGACCTGTAGAACTCAAGCTGGATCCAATCTAGCCTGCAAAGCTTAAGTCTAGCCTTTATATATATATATATATATGTTGTTGTTTATTATGTAGTGTTTTATAATTGTACATTAAGAAAATAAAAGAAAAAAGAAAAAAAAGAAAAGAAAAAGAAGGGATTTAGTTTGGTTTTATTTATTTATTTGTGTTAAGTAAAACATAGAAAAAAAGTAAACATAAAAATAAAAAAAAAAAGTAAATTTATAAAAAAAAAGTAAATAATAAAATAAAATAAGTGAGCAAGTAAAATTCATTTTATTACTTAGAAAAATTATTTTTCAAATAATAAATCAACCATTTTTTCCAAATTAAGACTCTATTTAAAATTTCTCAAAATAAAGCCTTAATTAGGACCTTTAGAAAATTTCCTCAAAACGGGTAAAAAACATAAACTTAATTGGTTTTCAAAAATTAAAATCAAATCACCCATTAAAGTTTTCATGAATGAAATAAGAAAGTCTGATTCTAAATAATGGGTAGGTAGGTAAGTACGAGGTGACTTAAAATATGAAAATTTTTATTTTTTCCATCTTTGTAAATGTTATCACAAATTAATTAATTTAGTCACGTGTAAAATTATTAGAAAAGCGGAGTTAAATTCAGAAAGTTAAAAAATGATACTCGTTTAGGGTTTAATAAATTAGCCCCCAGATCTAGATCTTTGATTTTCAAAAAATCACTTTATAAAATGGTTTATCGATAGACTAATAGCTAAATTATAATCAATTCATCTAATTAGTTATAACTTAACCATTTTTCTTGACTTCGATCAAGTAGCAACTCTAAGGTACTTTCAAAATGTAAAAAAAAAACTAGTTTTCTTTAAACTTTAGACAAGAGTTAGTATTAAACGAGTAAGGATTTAATGTTGATTGGTTTAAAGAAAACTTAATTTATAAAAATAATCGGGAGGTGAAAAACCAGGCTCAATAGTATTCATGACAATGCCATGAAGATTTTTTTTCTAAAAATTAATTTTTTTAAATTTTACTTTATTTTTAAGCTTTAAAATCATACATAAAAGGCAGTATTTGTGCTTAATTTTGTAATTTAATGTTAATTTAGTGGAAATTCTAATTTATTATGTAGTTAGGTATCTTCGGATGTTGGTTGTTGATGTGAGATGGTATTTGTGGAGTTTGAGGTGTTAGTTGTATGTAATATGCATATTATGTAGTAAATATGTATAAAGCAATAAGAGGTAAAATGGAATATTTAAATCAATTTTGTGATTTAGGGTTAATTAGGTATAAATTCTAATTTAGGATATAATTAGACATCTTAATATGTTATTAGATGATGAAGGATAATATTTGTAGTGTTAAAAATGTTAGATAAGTGTTTAAGGGTAGATTATGTAATAATACATAATATGTGTATATTGGAAATAAAATGAGTAGAAAAATATTAAGTCAAAATTGATAATAATAATAATAATAATATAAAATAAATCTTATATGGAATATGTGTTTTGGTAACTATATGAAAAATGTAGGTTATTCTCATATTGGAAGTTAATTCGATAATTAAATTAGGAATATAGTGTACTGTATCGATCAAAATATTAGATAAGAGCTAGCTAAGAGACTTAGGATACTCAATAATAATTAGATTAATTTCACATAGTGGTTCAAAAGAAGTTCTTAGGGTTTACAAATAAAAACTGTAATCAGAAGTGGAATTAGAACCTAATTCAAAAACTCTTATACCTATAATGTGGTTGGATAAGCTTAGAAAGAGGATTAATGCATGGTTTAAGACTTATGAATAAACCTATAATTATAAGCTAGATTAGAGACTAAATTGGTAATTAAATAAGAAGTAAATTTAGAACCTAGCTCAAAAAAAGGATAATTGTAAGAGACTTAAAAATTTGAATAACTAAATATAGTAAAACCTTCAACTAAAGATAATAATCTTAATTATAGAATAAAGTTTATATATAAATAATAGCTATATGAACATTAAAATAATATTTGAATTATAGGAACCATTGACGAAGCAGTAAGTCGTACCTTAAGTGAGTAAACGAGAAGTCTAGGTAAATTTGAAATCAATATGTTATTGTATTTCGGAGTACTACTTTATAGTATTCTAAAGCTTGAGATTATTTTTAGTTGTGTTTATTAGGTAGTTTTAACTGTGCGCATACTTGTATGTACGTGTTTTTAAGTTTGATTGTATGATTCTGTTTTGATGTTCTAGATTGTAAACGTTTAATGTGTATGAAATGAACACCTTAAACAAACTTAATTAAATATACAACTTGTCATTTTAAATCAAACTTACATGGCAACCCATTAAGGGAAACGTTTAAGGTTCTTCGACTAAATAGCAACCTATTCAAAAGAGATAGCGTTAGATAGCATAATTGGCCTCTTTTTCATCCTTAACCTGACTAAGTGATAAGAGATAAGGTTACGACAAGGATAAAGGCAATGGTTCAAAGGAAGTTATTAGAGAAGTGGTGTCTCCATTACAGAAGCTTCGGTTTAGTCATAAACTGTTGAAATGTGTATTAAACTTTTCAACTAAGATTAGAGTGAATGTAATTTTTTTAATCTCATAACGACCCAGATAACGTCGTATGATGGTATTTACTTGTCGAATTGCATTAAAATAATTGATCGATAACCCTATTTGTGCTTGATGTATAGTTTTAAGTCTCCATCTTAATTTACTGAGCAGTTTGTTGCTCATATCCCTATATATACTATTACAAGTACTAATTAGGAAGCGGCAACGTAACTATTTTGAAGCTACCTACTCTACTGCTGGATCCTAGGAAATGAGGAAATAAAATTGATAATCAAATATATTCCTGAGGTTTAGCTCTATTTTTTAATCTTCTAATATTCAATCGTGTATAACTTAAGTAACGATATATTAGTAAATTATGTATACATTATTTGGAATATTAGAATCTTAATGTATGTTTTTATACTTCTACATCCAAGTAACACATTTAATTTATAAACTTTTTTTTTTTTTAAAGTGGATCAGTTGTGGACGTCTTGTGTAAATTAGCTTTAAAATAGAGGTTGAAAGATCAATTTCTATCTTAAAATGGTTTATATGGTGGGATTGTTACGACTCCACCGTTTCGGAGTAAACCACGAGCACGTCTAGGAACATGAGAACTAACATGAGAGGTTTGAGCAAACTTAAGTAATGCAAGCACTTGGCATTGTTCAAGTGCTCGAGGTTGTGCAAACACTCAAGACTATGCAACCGCCCACTACTGAGGATTTACCTATACTACGCGCAATACAGGAAAATACCTGTGTGATGAACCAACTATTTACCACTTTCATATAGTTTCTACTAGGCATGGCAGTTGTAGTTGCTGTAAATATTAGTACATTACCTAGTATGACTTTACTAGCATCAGCTATGGCAACTATCACTTCGGCAAACGCTACCACATTACTTGGGGTAGGTTTACACACTTGTTACTATCGTTATACCCGTTGGTGCATTGTCTAAGATGGTTGTACCTACACCAAGTGTGCAAGTCTCAAGATCCACGCCGCTTGCTACCGCCCTCGAAGTTGCTCAGTAACATAAACAAGTTGACTAAACCCCCATAAAAAGTGAAGGAGGGTAACGAGAGGACCCTGCAAACCTACTGTAGCACTTGACCCCAGCACGTCAAACACCTATGATTAAGGAAACAAGGACTCAACCTGGAGGGTCATCCTCTTCAAGTAGCCATTATTTCAAAATGATTATAATCATAAAACAAAATTAGAAGAATTATTATTCTTTTCTAACCTTATTCGAAACGTAATTATGTTTCATTTATTGGAGTAGAATAGCAATTTTGCCATCAATACTTGGTAATAATTATTTCCTTTTTTGATTTATAAAAAGTTATATATACTATAAGGAATATCAATTTCGTATAGCATGATCCAAGTAAAGAATTTCCATTTCCTCCAATCACCACAGGAATTATTATTCTCTATAAAATGTAACTTTATTTAAAAAATATCTCAATCATAAAACAAAATAATATGAGAAATTTGCTATTATTTCCCAATATTATCTATTTCCATTAAAATAAATATATTTGATGGAGAATAACTATGGTTATCTAGAAATTATCATATGTCAGATGATAGAAGAAAATTATTTTTATTTAAAATTTAGCCTTTATAGAAAAAGATATGTTAATTTATACATAAAAATATTGAGTGAATAAATATATGGTGATAAATTTCATATTTTTTCAATTTTTATATCTATTCAAAATTAAAGTTTGGAATTTGGAGAGAGAGGAATTAATACGTTTTTCAAAGTGACACCTCTACACAAGACCACTGGTATTAATAGACTACAGTAAAGGAATTTGAGTGGTGGATTGTGCATAAAGCCAATAAAACAGCTAATCGACCGAAAAGAGAGGTGAAGTAGAGTAAGCCTACAAGGGGGCAGTAAAAGTAAGTTGTGATGGGGTAATCGAAGATAAGGGGCCTTTAGGAGGGTGTTGGAATTATAGCTAGGAACCATGATGGACATGTCCTTAGAGGTCTAATGAGGAAGGTCACTAACTGCTCACTTTTAGAAGCGGAATCATGAGCGATCATTGAAAGATTGGGTTAGGCAAAATGGTACGGACATAAGAACATTATTATGGAGTCTGATTCACCGATGACTTTAGACTAGATCAAGAGGACAAATGTGGACATAGAGATATGCCACCCAGCTCTATCAGGATGTATACAACTATTATCTTATTTTGATCCTATTAATTTGTACAAGGTAAACCATAAACAAAATCAAGTAGTAGATTTTCTTGCAAAAGAAGGGTTGAAGACACTTTAGTGGCATTTTTTGGATTGTGTAGTCCGTCTTTTTTGTCTAATGTGTTACAAAATAATGGTTATCTATTTCAAACTTTGGTTGAGGAACTCTTTGAGCCTGGTTGGTTGGTTTTTGTTGTGTTTTTATTCTAGTTGTGTTGGTTTTCTTTGGTTTTTGTATGAATGACTGAGGTTTTCATGATTGGGTAGTAATGAACATGTTATTTCACCGAAAAAGATAAAAAAAGTTCAAATCAATTTGTTTGGTAACTTTGTGGCACCCATATATTGGTGTATAAGTCCATTAGTACTTATTTAAAAGCGCTTGTCATAAGTAAATGAATGTAAATAGAATGTCATATGCTTTTTGTTTCTCTAGGACTAAACTAAAAGTTAAGCCACTCATCTAAAGTCAAAGAAAACCCCAAAAATAACCTAAAAGGAGACATCATAACTAAACAGCAAAACCCTAATCTCCAAAGCCTCCTAACATCCACTTCGTCGGGTCACAGGCCAAAGACTTAATTGACACCGAAACATAACAATGGTGTGGTTTCAGTGCAAAGACTGTAGAGAGAATCTTCAAAAGCCCAAATTGCCCAATCACTTCAAGATTTGCTCCGCAACCGGGGTTACTTTTCATGAATTTATCTTTGGTTCACACCTTTATGATATATGAGTTCTTTAATCGATTGAAAGCTTTGAATTTTTAAGCTTCAATTGATTGTTTTGTTATTCATTTTGCAATTATCCTACATTCACTGGAAGAAATATTTAGACAACAAAGTGTTCAAGGACATAATCAATGGATTACTAAAGCAGCAAGTTTTTAGTTGCTCGTGAATTTTTACATCCATTTTGATGATGAATTTTGGAAATCATTTATGTTTTCATATTTTTATATACACTCCTTTTTCCTCATGAAATATATAATCAGTGGTTTTTAATCTTGTATCGTTGCCAACCAATGTTAACGAATCAGTTTTTATGTTTAAGGCATTAGTTACTTCTAGTTCTACTGGATAGTTAAATGCCCGGTCTACCACTAAGGTAATAATAAGTCATAGTTTCTGAACAAAAGGTGAATTAGAGAACTGACACGATAAACCTATTGGCAAAATTGAGAGCTAGCCCTATTGTTCCACTGTTACCCATACAAAACTCAAATTGACAGAATCATCAATAAAGACCAACCCCTTAAAATGACAATAAGTTTAGAATACAATAGCCCCTTCGAGAAAATACCCAAAGCTATATTCCCTAAGAGTAGTAATAAGCCCAAAATGGAATCGATGTGATGAGGTATATATGCACTCAATCTTCAATAGTCCACTCCTGATGATTATGAATGTGTGCAAAATTATGATGATCGAAAGGCGTTTAGGTGATTAGAAAATTCTGCAATTCAATCGCAAAGCATTTCAATCCTTTGCAGCAAGACGGACATACTTTCCCTCCACATTAAATTTGCAGCTAGAAATGAGCTGTGCAAAAACAGAAAAAAGTTAAAGGAGTGATAGAAGCCATAAGGGCAGATAAAAGTCTTTCTCCACCCACCTTTTTCTCAATTGTATCAAAAAATTCTTCTTCATCTACGGTGATGTTAGATTCTTTTAGAGCTTTCAGCAAAACCTTTTTTACCTTCTTCATCTTCATAACTCCTTGTGGATTCTACTTCAAGAAAATATATATAAGATGTCTTTCAACATATCTAGAATAGGAAGCAAGTTGCAACATTCCAAGAACAATAACTTAAAAGCTATCACATATCCGAAATGATGCACTTACTGATTTCAAGTTTGACTTGACCAACTTCTTCCACTTCATTTTCCGCAAAGCATCTTCACTAGAATGACCAGATTCCTCCAATTTCCCTTCAATTGCATTCTTTTTAGTTTTCTTTGCCTTAGTTTTTGCCACTTCGTTTTGAGTTCCTTCAACCTGGATTACTTCCCCATCTCCTGCTTCACCATCCTCAGGTCCATCGAGTTTTCTTTTCTTCAATGGAAAATGTCCATTTTCTACCCCTACTTTGGTATCTGCACCATTTTTTTCACAAGACCCTTGCACTCTTAGCTCTTCCACATTTTTTACTGTCTTAGGCTTTGTTGAGTTATCATCATAAACCTTCACCTGTTGGGGAGACTGTTCCTTTTGTTGAGGTTGCTGCTTCGAGGCATGGAAAGCACGTGCCTTTGCTCTGTGTTTCTTCCCATCAGCATGCAATAGCAATGTCTGCTCACTTGTAGCCTTGGTATTACAAAGGCTAAAACATATATAAAGCTTAAAACAATTTTCATGGGAAAATTGACTGGTTTTAGCATCAAAAAGATTACACTTATACAACAGTCTTGGACAAAGGAGACAAAAAATTATATCCAGGTGCAGTATTGATTGATAATTGGGAAGTTTGATAGTACTTCATTTGTGTTCAACTGCTCATATGTATACATAAAACAAAAGGTAGAATGATTTGATTGTGGATTATTGCTCATACAATTGCTCATATAGTACTTTTTCTTTTCTTTTCCTTTTTTTTGTGTTTTTGTCTGAGATACATTGCTCATACAATTCAACAATATGTTTGAAATGCATTGCACTTTGGTACTAATTGATGACATTCATCAATGCTTTAAATGAACATAGAGAACATATTCAATGCAGCAGTTTTACATAATATACATATTCAACATAATTAGCAAACAGAAGGATTACTTGATATCCTAGTCTGTTTATACACAGACACAAAACTCCAATTACATGACATTCTTTTTTATATTTTCCATCAAATTCTCCAATGCCATGTCTCAGATAGCTATTCTAGCCATAACCCTCATCAAAATTCCTTCAAATATGGAACATCACAAATTTATCTTACGTCATAAGTAAATGCAGAAGACCATGAAATAAAACAAAGTTATGATGTTGATATGTATCACGTTGCAAGAAAAATACAGATTAATCTCAACATGGGAGTGCATACCTACAAAACCATGGTGGACAGCCGGACAATCCAACTTTTATATCAAAATCAGGTTGTTGCTTTGAGTCCTTGTTGGGTTTCGTAGGAGTATTATTTGAAAATTTGCCTTGGCCCTTTGGCCCATACTTCTCCTGAAAATCAAATGATAAAACACATCATAAACATAGAAAGTTTTTTTTTTTTTTTTTTTTGGTGTGTGCGCATGCATGCATTTGCGAGTGTGGACGTGCATTAATTGTACAGTCTCATTAAAATTGAACAAAAAAAGGCTTTACTGAAGTTAGCAATCTAACGTAACAAAAGAAGTTCACAATGCACATACAACAATTGGCTATTTCAACTACAAGTCCTCAATCTAGCATAGAAAACCTTCCTACCCTAACAAACACCAACTAGTCATAAATAATACATAACAGCCCTTATTACCTTCATTTCTCAACTTCCAAAACAGCATGTCATTGTCAGTCACAGAAGCATTTCCCATTTGAATTTCCTGAAGAACATGGCAATTGATAAAACCAAGCTCCTTCCCAACTTACCCCAACTTTCTTTGCTACCTAACAAACAATCTATCCTAATATATACTATTAACTTAACACAACAAGGCTGAGAGCCAAAACATATTCATGAATATACCAGAAATACCAAGCTAAGTAATCTAATCAGTTACGATATAGAAGTAACTAATGCCTTAAATATAAAAACTGATTTGTTAACATTTGCCCGATAAAGATACAAGATTAAAAACCACTGATTATACATTTCACGAGGAAAAAGGAATGTATATAAGAATATGAAAACAAGAACAATTTCCGGAACTCATCATCACAATGGATGTAAAAATTCAAGAGCAACTAAAAACTTACTGCTTCAGTAATACACTGAGTATGTCCCTGAACACTTTGCTGCCTGAATATTTCTCCACAGTCAATGCAAGATAACTGCAAAATCAATCACAAAACAATCAATTGAAGCTCAAAGTTCAAAACTTTCAATCGGTTAAAGGACTCATATATCATAAAGGTGTGAACTGAAGATAAATTCGTGAAAAGAAACCTTGGTTGCGGAGCAAATCCTGAAGTGATTGGGCAATTTGGGCTTTTTGAGATTCTCTCCACAGTCTTCACACTGAAACCACACCATTGTTATGTTTCGCTGTCAATTAAGTCTTTGGCCTGCGACTTGACGAATATAGAAATGGGTGTTAGGAAGTTTTGGGGATTAAGGTTTTGCTGTTTAGTTATGATGTCTCCTTTTAGGTTATTTTTGGGGTTTTATCTGGGACTTTAGGTTGGTGGCTTAGCTTTTAGTTTAGTCCTAGAGAAACAAGAAACATATGACATTCTATTTACATTCATTTACTGGTGACTAGCGCTTTTAAATAAGTACCAATGGACTTATACACCCATATATGGCTGCCACAAAGTTACCAAACAAATCGATTTATACCTTTTTTTTCTTTTGGGTGAAATAACATATTCATTACCACCCAATCACAAAAACCTCATGGTCATCCATATAAAAACCAAAGAAAACCAACACAACTAGAATAAAAACACAACAAAAGCAAACTAGCTAGGCTCGAAGGGTTCTTCAGCCAAAGTCTGAAACAGAACCATCATTTTGTAATACACTAGACAAAATAGATGGACTAGACGATCCAAAACACACCACTGAAGTGGTCTTCAACCCTTCCTTTGCAAGAAAATCTGCTACTTGATTCTATTCACGGTTTACTCTGCACAAATTAATAGAATCAAAATGAAATAAAAGTTGTATACATCCTAATAGAGCTAGGTGGCATATCTCCACGTCTACATTTGTCCTCTTGATCTAGTCCAAAGCCATTAGTGAATCAAACAACACAATAATGTTTTTATGCCCGTGCTGTTTTGCCCAACCCAATCCTTCAAAGATTCCCCCTAATTCCGCTTCTAAAAGTGAGTAGTTAGTGACCCTCCTCATCAAAACTCCAATGACATGTCCATCATGGTTCCTAGCTATAACTCTAATACCTCCCAAAGAACTATTGTCTTCGACCGCCACATCACAACTTACTTTTACTACCCCCTAGCAGGCCTACTCTACTTCACCACTCTTTTCAGTCAATTAGCTGTTTTATTGGCCCTATGTACACTCCACCACTTAGATTCATTTGCTCTAGTCCATTGATACCAACATTCCTGTATGGAAGTGTCACTTTGAAAAATGCGTTGATTCCTCTCTCTCTAAATTCCAAACTTTAATTTTGAATTAATATAAATATGCAAAAAATATAAAAGTCCTCACCATATATTTATTCACTTGATATTTTTAAGTATAAATTAACATATCTTTTTCTATAAAGGCTAAATTTTAAATAAAAGTAATTTTCTTCTACCGTCTAGCATATGATAACTTCCAGATAACCATAGTTGTTCTCCATCAAATATATTTATTTTATTGGATATAGATGATACTAGAAAATAATAGCAAATTTCTCGTGTTATTTTGTTTTATGATCAAGACATTTTTGAAATAAAGTAACGTTTTATAGAGAATAATAATTCCATCAATGATAGAAGGAAATGGAAATTCTTTACCTAGATCACACTAGACGAAATTGATATTACTTGCAATATAAATAACTTTTTACAAATCAAATAAGGAAATAATTATTGCCAAGTATAGAGGGCAAAATGGCAATTCTACTCCAATAAATGAAACGTAACTATGTTTTGAATAAGGTTAGAAAAAAATAACAATTCTTCTAATTTTCATGATAAATGATGATGATAGATATTGTGGATCCATAATGAGCAACATCAAATTGCACATGGCCCAATTCAATGCCAAATTAACTAAGAAGTGTAAGACAGACAAGTTTAGCTCCTAAAACATGAGAAATTAACAGTCAAATAAATCTCCTTTTGAACACCTGGTTGTTTTTCCAATCATATTGCCATATGCTAGTTTATTGATGCTTGTATTCTGCTCTCAATGGAACATAAATTTTGCCAAAAGCTCAAAGTCTGCCCATGAGAATCCACTAGGATGAGACTAAACCTAACTGGGCCAGCCATGTTTCCTGCTGGTTGCAGTGTAATATCTCTATGGTGCAACCTCTCCAGAAGAAAAAAAATAATTATGAGGACATGGAAATAAAGACATGAGACTGGAACAGCTATTTCACAAGAGGACCTCATTTCCATCTCATGTAACTGAATGCAGAAAGCTTTGTTTACAGGACAAATGTCAAAGATTTCATTTGCCGAACAACAGTTTAAAACTGACTCAGCATGAATAATTGCACATATCCTTTACGAAATATCTTGACAGCTACTTTGGATTAATACACTGAAATGATTTCTCTGAACCTCGTTCTAGTGAGATTTTATCTCATTCTTATGCAACACGCAAAAGAGCTACTTGGCATATAAACCAAGTTAATACATTTGTCTGAAACCATAGCAGTAAGTGTCAATTCATTTTTAAATATGCATTCTTTTAAACACATAGATAAATGAATAAGAGAGTTTACATTTGACAGCATCAGCATGCAGTTATCCCACAAAAAAAAACCGCCTTGCAGTTAATTACATTATAAATGTATAATTTCTTAGATCTGACATTATCTTAAGATTAGCTCCATATTTACTTATCCCCAAAAAATAAATAAATAAATCACCTTGCAGTTACTTGTACTATAAACAAATATTTTCTTAGATTTGTCATCATCTTCAGATTAGCTCCATATGAGTATCTAAATGATCCATCCTACAGGATTAGTGATCAAGCACGTAACAACTCTGCTTTGGGACAGAATACAACTCCATGCTTTTTCTTTTCTTCTTTTTTCTTTTGGATTGGAGGGGTAGGGGTTGGGGCAAAGTCGGATTACAATTCCAGGCATTGTTTATCAGAACAGCACAACTTTACATGCTAGCATATCTAAAATATCTAATTATCCTGATGTTTTGGTAAAGTGAATTTATTAAATTGCTAAATGTCTTAGAGATTACTATATACACAAGTGTGGTGACTATATGTATACCAACTAGGTGCATATCAACCATTTTACACCTGTTAATGGCAACTCCACATGCTATAAGTTACCTTCACCAGCGCAACAGTATAAGCTGTCGTTTTTTCCTTACACAAGAGCACTATGGATCAAGATAGTTAAATGTTGCACATTTTTTACAAACAGACATAATTTTCCATTACATCATTTAACTTTCTGAACAAAAATCATGTACATATGAACATAAGTTCATTCTCCAATTCTTTAAATTAAACGTCAAGATTTCTCTAAAAGGTCATATTATTTAACTGCAAACTATTGCATATAGTATTAAATATATATAACTAAGCACTCTCTCTCTCTCTCTCTCTCTCTGTGCTAATATAAAATAAAGTGCACCAAGAAAAATCGGCCATGGTTTCTGATAATGTGCATTTTGAGTAACAGCATTTCATTCACATACCTTGCAATAACAGTGTGAAAACCAGATCTGCAGGTGGTCTGCTGCAAAGTGTTAAATATTGATATTGCAACTTCACTGACTTGTTTTGAGACAAGTAATTAAGACCTACAAGAAGCTGCAGAAGTCAGAAAATGAAGATAGAAATCATGTCATTGACAAAAGTACCAAAAATCATCTTATTGACTTTCACATGTAACAATTTCCACCAATAATTGACCGAATATAATACACAATTACTCTATAAGGGAGGAGATCCAAGATTACAGATGGTCCATAATCCAACTATTATCTTCAGTATGCAGATCATCAATTTGTCTTGCAATGGGATGCAGAGACAAAATGGTATGAGTATTGAGTATTCATGGGAAGAGGAGAAGGAAATCAGACAAAATGCACTAACTTTCAAAACCAGCTACAAGATATTTGATCTCTTTTTCCACTCTTATAATCCTTTGAGAGCAAATGCAAATCTTCATAAACACATCCAAAAAACTATATATAAAATTGCAGAAAGGAAAAATACTAGATATGCACCTAAAATATTGCCTAACAAATGATTGATGGCCATCTGACCAGCTATAACAATTAAATAAGTCAAATGTTTGGTTTTACAAGCACCTATCAGGAAGTGCATTACATTTAATACGGAAACATGCTTATCATTAAGGCCACAACCCTCTGTCAGCATTTTCAGTAAGACTGCCTTAAATTGCAAGTGAATACACAAACAGATTTCACCATACTGAGATACCATGAGAAGAAGCTCAACACAGGATTGAGGCATAATTCAATTCACAGGTAGGGGTAAGTTGCTACTGATAGGGCTAGAATCTAAGATGGTCTACTTTCCCATCAAGGTCCATGCAGATATTTAATTGGTGTGGGAGAAAGGCAGAGAAACTACCGTTCATTCATTCCTAAGGGACAAAATGGAGACCTTACTAGCAGTCAAAGAAAACAATTTGCAATTTGTCAATAAGCACTCTGTATCCACATATCCTAATGAGACTAAAAATGCCATTGCCAACAAACCCCCAATGAAGTAAATAATCATTGTTTCCATCACTCTATCCTGAAAAATATTTTCTGTAAGTTCCCTGAGAAACCCAAAAGATACCAAATAGATTTTTGCAATGTGTAGGTCTAATAAGAAAACCAAACCCCCAAATTTCTGCTACTCAGCTCATCAATCAGATGCACACTATAAGGTTGCCACTAATTCAAAATTCTACAAAAAGTTTAGAACTTTTCATACAAAAAATGCAAATCCTATGCATTCACATCTTTCACAGTACCTCTCCATTTCACTTCAACTTTTTAGGCCAAGATATTTCACTTCATTGCATCATTTGCACTAAACCTAATCATTTATGTCCAGCAACAAATCCAATTTGCTCGAACTCAAACATAACTTTTCACCACTCTAATTAATTAAAAAAAAAAAAAAAGAAAGAAAACTAGAGTTACCAAATTTGCCAACTTACTTATTCAAAAACATAAAAACTCAATAACTCGAACTGCAAATCACCTATCTCCTGCATTAGTCCTAATTCAGCTTCAACATAACTTGAAAATTCTAAATTCTTACACAATTCCAACTGACTTAAAAATCGAAATCCAACGTAATAACTCAAATATAACAACACTTAAATCCACAAAATAACCACAGAGAACCATCAAATTGCCGCTCAATCACTAGCACAATAACATAACTCGCCGAATAACGAAACCCTAGAAATCGAATCAAGCGAAAATCGGAACTTCAAAACAACTGAAAAGATACGAATTTTTCTTTCGCTTTACCTGTCAATCGAGTCGAAGTGCTCGTGGAATTGAATGGAGAAATGGAGAAAAAACGGTGCGAATTTAGGGATTTCTCAAGCTTCTAAATCGAAGAAGGTTCGTACAAAGCTATGGAGGACGAAGAAGAGAGGCATGTGTTTTGATCGGCAATGAACTGGCTCAGGACGGAATTACTCTTTTGCCCATGTTTTGTTTTGGGAATAAATGTAAAAAGAATTGAAAAGTAGAGGTATTGTGGGAATAGAAAATTTAAGCTGCTTTAAATGGCTCGTAACATATGTATCCCTCCATCCCAGCAAAATTCCCGTTCGACGCACGGAGTTTTATTATTATTTTATTTTACCTTATTACGTTTTAGGTTTGATTAAATGGTTGAGATTTAAAATCTCTTATGCCATTGGAGTGGGGAAGATTTTTCATTTTTATAAGAGTTATATGTTGCTTGATGGTATATGTCATTTTATATTTATGTTAACATCTTTTTTCCTTTCCATTACCTTCTTAATACTATCACCATCGCCTCCACTGTTAATACACCAACATCATTATAATGCCATGAACATCATTCTGGCTTCTCGCTATTTGCATAGCACTACCATTGTGATAATGCATGCACTGATTCATCAACCGCAAAAATGCTGACAATGAATGACAAATATGTGAAGGCCACAATAGCACTGATGGTGCAATTTTATAAAGGTGTTAGCATGAAACACTAACACTTGTAAGAATTGTAATAATGGTAGTGGTAATATAGTTTAATATTAATTGTAATGCTTGAGACATTTTAGAGATAGGATTTAATTACTCATACAAAAATCGAAAAATATGTTTAGGGCTTAATAAACTTCATAATCTAAGATATTGTCAAATTTTTGGTAAAATAATGAAAAATAATAAAACCCTAAATACATATGACACCCTAAACTATTGCAACCCTAAAACCACTAAAAGACATCTTATTTAATTATTTTATTTCAATTGGCACATACCAAGATTCAATTTTTGGTTAATTGAGATTACAATTGTGTCCTAAATCCTTAGCTGGGTGTTATCCTTAAGCCCATTCTATAATTTTATTTCCAAAATCTTATCTTTCTATCTTCCACAAGCCTTAATCACCACCTTAATGGTCCATTTTGTTAACTTTATAAGGGTTAGATAAAATAATTTTTCCTCCCCTATAGATCTAATTTTACATTTAGTTAGCAAGATAGTCATAATATAAAATTATTATTGTTGCAAATGAGAAATTGTAATTCCTTTACATGACTAAAGGAATAATAATTACTCTTTGATCCTTTTTAACATATTTCTGAGTTCACCCATAAAAACCTCAAAGACACTATAAGAAATAGTTATTACTTCTTCCTTCTCTATTGTCTTCCTTAAAAATTTCGAATCTATTCCTTCCTTATTTCATTCCACAAATCAAAAGTATCATAAAGGGATAGCGACATCTCCTAACTATAATAATCAAGCTAGCTAACCCACCATGGCATCATCATCTTAACTCATCATGATCTTTAAGTATCCCTAAATCAAAGGATGAGATACATACTATCCATAAGCAAAGTGAGATATTACCACATCTTCCAAGTACAACTCAATTTAACCTAACAGTCATTAAATCTTTCCCCTCTCTCAATCCTCCCTCTCTTCCTCTCTTCAATATCCCTTCGTCTCTATGTCTTCTCAAGATTTACATGTACACTGAAGATCTCATCACATGTCTAAGACCCTAAGTGAAACTATATGTATATGTGTGTGTATGTAAGAGAGAGAGAAAGAAAGAGAGAGAGATCACACGAAATTCACTTCAAAGCTTTATGTCAATTCAAAACATAGTAAATAGATACACAAACACATGTGAACAAAGATTAAACCAAAGAAAATAAGCGAACATAAAAAACTCTCATAAGCAAACAGGTAATTGGAACTGACTTAAGTTAGATGCACCCTTGAACGTATAGCTACTATTCCTTGATGATAGCCAAAGAGCCAATGATAGAGCAATTAGATTTTTTACTCATAAGGTAATTAATTTTCTAAAAAATGCTAAATTAACATGTAAAATTAGTTGCTTTTGTATTTAAGAGGGAAGATGCTCAATTTAAAAAAAATTAGGAGTCCATAATTTCAAAAGCTTTAAGGGTTGTTAAGTCTTATAGTTTAGTTTTAGTGATAGCAAGCATGTTAATTGGTATTTAACAGCTTTACTAAGTGTACAAATGATTTATATAAGGATATGTTCAACATAAAAGTTCTAAAAGGAAAAAGAAAAGGTCTCTTATTGCAAAAAATAAAAGCTTATTGTAAAAGAAGGTCTCTTACTACAGAAATATAGAAGCTACCCAACAAAAGCATGGAAACTTCTAGAATAAAAAATCAAATTTATTATTTGCACGTCTTTCATGTAGGATGAAACATATTTAACAATAGCAACGTTCATTTTTCATAAATGTGCGAGAAATTTAAATCAAAAGGTAGCAATAAGCTCTAAATATGTCTAACAAACTTACATTCAATCAAAAGCATTAAAATTAAACAAAAATTAATAAGAATTTTCTCAACATGTGCATCAGCTAAGATTATGTCATATTTCTCAAAGCGAGCATCACCTAGGCTCCAAATAAGCACGTGATGGATGAACATTCTTGATCATTCTACATCAAATTGCTAGTTTGATCTTTGAGGGGAAGATTAGAGCAATAGCGAGTATAGTGGTGTTTGGTTCAATCTTCTGAATTTTTGTCAAATGAGGAAAAGTAAACACCTATCTATAAATTTTAAAGCTTGTCCTCAAACATGTAATGACTCTAGAGTTTGACAGGTGATATTAGTTATCCATGACATCTATTAGATTATTTTGGTGATCATTGAGATGCAACCATCATTAATATATAAGTAACTTTTCTTTTAGGCTTTAATGCAAGGATTTTTTTATTAGGATTATCATAGTCTACGCCCATAAACAAGCTTATCAATATGTCTATTAAGCGACTAAGCAACTAAGAAGAGCTAAGAGTGATTGAACTAGTTTGAAGATCCTTATTCCATGACTATCAAGCCAGTTCTCCTAAAAACATTCCTAAATAAAATGAACTTGATTCACTGAGCCCTATTACTCACTTAAAGAATCAATCCATAGCATTAAGTTAGGCCATGCCTATCATGAAACAAACCTCTTAAGTTTTGCCCCTTAACCAAGAGCTCTTTTACCAAAGTATAAGGGTTTTGGGCACATATTAAATGTGTTAGCTTTCTAAAATGCTATGTAGCAATATAACTTACTAAGTTAGAACTTAATAGTCACATATGTACATAGAGTCACTATTTCTGCTTATAGATCAACTATAGCATAATAATTCAATATTTGTGCTAAAAGCATGTTAATAATATAGCATATACCTCATGGTGTATGTTATTTTGTCACTATAATAATTTTGTTTTCCCCAAGGTGATGGTTAGATATGTGTATTTGATACTACAATCTTAAACCTTAAATCATCTCATCTTTATGTGTATATAGTAGAATGTAAATTTCCTTAATTGCAATTAAATTTTCAATACTCAAGTTAATGCTTCTTCAAGAATTATAAAACAATAGATTTCTTAATTTTCTTTGTATAGTTGAAATTCATTAATAATAGGATTTTGTTACAACAATGATCTTGTAAGGCTAGCGAACAAATAGTAATTTCATTTGCCTTACAAAGTGAAAGTTAAGGGGCTAATCCTCCCCTATATAAACTTTACTCTTTTTTTTTTTCCTTTAAAAAAAAAAAAACTATGTTCAGAAGCTTAGAAGAGCCATTTAGACAACTCTAACATTATGGGGACCTTTAGACCAACTTTAAGTAGCCATCCAAATGACTCTAAATTTTATAGAATGTTAGGGACAACTTTCTCCTCCTCCTTAATTATTCTACTCTTCTTCAAACCTCTATAACTTCTTTAACATTATGGCATTTATGGCCATTAAATATATTACATACTATGATCCCTACTTCCATTTTTGTTGAATTTCCGCTCTATAAATTTAACCATCTTTCAAGGCTCCCTACAACGATTTCAAATCTTTCTAACACTAGTTATGAGTTGTAGTAAGCTCAAGTGTGCTATGAAGTAGTATTAAGTTGGAGATGAATCTTTGTAGGAACTAAGCTATCTAAGGGAATTGAAGTTTAAAGTTTTTTTATTTTTTTTAAGACTAATAGTAAGTTTCAACTTTTTCCTTTTTCTTTTTCTCCCCCTTTTTATTTGGTTTTCATAAGGTTTTCTTCTCATTCATTTTATGAACACGTCATCCATCTTATTCTCACAAAGATCTTGAAGATTTTAAAGCTTTTAGGCTTTAAGCATGTTAATATCATTGTTAAATTAAGGAAAAAGAAGAAGCTAAAGGAACCTTGTTTATGGATAAGGTATCTAAATGGCCCTTAAGACCCGTCTAGATGGCTCGCTCCCTTCTCCTTCATTTTTTTTAATTTTTGTTTTGACTAATTTTTCTCCTTTCTTTTATATGGCCATCATTATTGTTTAAGCATGTTAACCACCATAAGGTACCGTAGCTAAGGAATTTAGGAACTACGATCCTGTGCTATTACATTGTTCACTAAAGAGACTTACTAATATATGCCTAAGCTATAGACATCCACTACGTGTCCTCATATCCTTATGGTAACTAGATGGGCCAAGTTATTTCAAAAGATGCATTAAGGTACGAGATCAAAGATAAAGAGTCTCATGAAATGATGTCTTCCAGTTTAAGTATGAACCTTACACAAACCTTAAGTTGATGATCAATGAAAAATGAAGACAATCTCGAGGTAGGATTTCTATGGTTCTTCCAATCACATGCTCTTGCACATAGGTGCTCAAATCGCTACTGAAGACACCATTTTTAGATTCCATTTCCAAAACCATGCCTAAACTTGAAGCCAAACTTAGAGGGAATGTGCTAAGTCCTTAGCTATTAAGGTAGTGATTAGTAATTTATATTACCACCACTTTGAGTTAAAGGCAACAAGCCCATTTCTTCTAAACTTATCATAACTATGGCATATCATAAGTAGAGCTAATCTTAGAGCACATTCTTTAGGGTAGTCAGTGATGCTTACAAGTTGCAAGAAGACTTATGCTTATTAGAAGCTAATGACATCTTTATAATATCTCAAAGATAGGAGTAGAAGCATTTGGAACTTAAAGTGAGGATAACCACTAAGTTAAATGCATCAAATTGTTAAGTTGTTAGGTTTTGCTCATTCAAAGTCAAGAAAAGATACTATCACCTATATTCTAAGCTAGGTAAAGTGAGAGTGTCTCCTAATACTAACTATGGTGTAAAGATAGATTCCATGTCTTAGTTTCATGCAAAGGCCAACTATTAGAGGATAAACATTATGGTGGTGATTCATCAAAAGCTATCACATGTACGACAACATCATATGAATGCATTACATTGAGTAATCTCTAAGTGTCTATGAAGCTATCACTATGCATGAAGCAAAGTCACATACAAAAGTATTGCATCAATAAAATTATGCAATAAGTCACCCTATTTTGATGGCTAAAGAGGATAGAGGTCAGGACTCAAAAGATTACGACTGCATGTTTGTGTAACTCGATCTTGAAAGTGAGAAGATGCAAAGACCTTTGAGTTTGAAGAAGATAACGAGCCCTTAGTTAGGCTATACAAGATAAAGGATACCAATGTTGAAGCATGTGTAGTTGTAGTTGTTGAGACACATGTTGACACATTGTTTTCTTAGTACTAACTTCAAGAAGAGATTCAACCTTTAATAAGATGGAGGATACCATTGTTGAAGCATATGTAGATGCTATTACTGAGTCACATGTCGATACGTAATGTGGTTAAGTACTTAGAGATAAAACATTCAAGCTCCAACAAGTGAAGTTTCTCCATATGTTTTCCATTTAATCCTTTTTTATTCTTTAATCATTGATATCATGTGAGGTTAAGGAGGAAACTCATAGAGCTTTAATTAATTTTGGAAGAAAAGATTGAGTCATATGGTTGCAACGTGCTTTTCTCACTTAGTTTAACCTTTAGAGCATCTATGTACTTTAGAAAGGGAGTTTTAGTTGAGGTTGCTTCTCCTAAATACTGTATTGACCAGTTTAGTGGTGTCCATGATTAATGAGGCTTTACTCTTATCTAATCCACCCTTAGGATTGGTTAAAGAGTTAAACTTACTTGTAAAGTCCTTTAAGGGTATGATTTAGCTTCATTACTAAGTTAATAGTACAAAGTTTATTGCCGCCAAAAGCTAAAGTTTCCATATCGTCTTAAAATCTCATGACACGATTATAGTGAAGATTGTTGTCCATCTAAAAAGAGTTGAGGCTATTGATGCCAACATTAAGAAGATTAAACTTCCCTTTATGAAATGCCTTTGATGTCTATTTTCTGATGTGATTGATTCAACATTAATCAAAGTTGCTTAACTTTTGCAATCATTGTGTATCTTCATCATGTACTACCTTACTTTAATCAACACTCGACCATGAAATATTGATGTACTTAGGAGGTGATATCATGACAAAGTATGGAATCGCTTCGATTTCTTAAGCAATCTTTAAGAAAGTTGTCGTTTGTTAAGAAACTAAAATTTAGTGCTAACAATTTTATAAGGACATAACTTCATAAAATTGCTTTAGTTCTTTAGAGTTTCAATGTGTACCTCATCACTAATGACACCAAAGGGTAAGATCTCTAGGAACTCTTTAATTGTTGATATACCTTTAGGCCACTTGCTTAGGAGCAAAACTATGATTAAGTAGTAGTGGTAGTGATAGGATTACTTTAATTCCAATATTTGCAAGATAGCGCTAAGCCTACTATGTGCTTAGAAGTAATGGTATAACCAAACAATAGCAATTGATCAACTTCAACCTTTCAAAGAAAAGATTACTTCTATCAAAATGATTGCAAGACAATATTAAGTTTACCAAACACTTAGAAGCAATGTTATCACCAAGTAACAACAGTCGGTATGGTTGTTAAAATCATGATTCTATCCATGCAATTCAACAAGTTTACGGTTTCAAGAAGCTCTTTCGAGCTAACTCATGTATAAACTCTTTTTCATGTAGAAACTTACGTTTTTAACCGAGTTTAAAAGTAAACTTGGTAGAAATTTACATTTTTTTTATCGAGTTTACCAGTTCCACATACTTAAGTTGAATGAGATAAAAAATAAAAAAATAAAACTAAACTTTTCCAAGCTATCAACTATTAGGGCATTACGTCATCTTCCTTATCTTTTTTTTTTTTTCCTTTTATCTTTCTTAGTCATTTATTTTATGTTTATAGCTTTCACCTAGGTTTTAACTCTAATAGTAAATATTATAAGAAAAACTATATAATTCAATTTATACTATCAATAATTTAAAATGAGTTGAAATATTTGGTTCTTTTTAGTTCGTTGCATTTTTTCAAAAGAAAATTATGGAAAAAGTTTAGTTTCAACTTTGTTTGTTCTTCTTCCATATATGCTTAATTATATATTATTAAGAATTTTTTATGAAAAAAGAACTTAATCTTTTCATTTTTGTATTTTCATAATGTATTTCAAGTTTTGAATAATTATTGTAAGTATTTCCATAGTTTTTTAAAGTTATTTTGTATAGGTTGCAAAAGCTTATATTTCTACGTTTCGATTTCATATTTCAATTTTATTAACCCTCTAGCGATTCTACATAAAATCGCGAGTTTGACAACCTTAACGATTGGTTTTAAAAAGATTGCTTCAACCTTTCATATTAACACATCTAAAGAACTCAGTTATCACTTAGGGCTTTCTCGGTAAGGTAGGTACAGTTGTTGAAATCATGATTCTACCGTTATTTTGAATATATAGAATTTTATAGAATCATACAAAATCGGTAAAATTATAAAATCGTAAATGATTTTACGATGGTAAGCTTATAAAATCGTAAATAGATATTCATAATTCTATAAAAATATATATACATAAATGATTTTGCATTTGTTTTAACTAAGAAAAACATCCTAAAATAATAAACTCATAGAATTGTGTATTTGACTTATGATTTTAACAACTATAGAGGTCTTTCATGATAATGAAGGAAGTGTAATGGAAGTAATGTAAGAGCAGTAGCAAATGTGGAGCAATCCTACGGATATGACTCACCAAAGAATCCAAGACAACTTAATGCTCACAATGAGAGGCTATTTATAGTTAGCCTTCTAAGGTAACAAAATGAAAAGGAAAAGAAAATAGGGGTAATTACAAATTTGACTAAGGGAATAAAAGGCAATTATACAAAAGGAATAACTGTTTAATTTGTCAATAGAGTACAATGCATGGTTGGGAATTGTTGGCTCCATACTCTGACAAGGGTTCGAGTTAGAGACAGCTAAAGATTAAGCTTGGCTACAGGGGGGGAAGGTAGGAATTTAGCTTCCAAGAGTGTGGTTGAGATAAGGCTGACCTTGATAGGTTAGGAGTCAGGTGGCTAGTGGTAGGTAGGTTAGACGTCAATACTTGAGGGCCCGTCAGGTTGAGGGTAGTTAACAAGTCAATATTCAGCAGGTTAGTATTTAGGAGGTTAGTTAGCGAATGGGCAACTTGAAGATCAGTAATATGGACATCGGCGACTTAAACTAAAGTGTAGATAGACTCTGTAAAGAAGGAGTTTAATCAGAGGCTGACCTATTATCGAGACTCATCCTTAGCTAGCTAAAGGGATAGAATTCAACAAGTTAAACTTTTTATGCCTTGGAGCCCAGCTTCAATGATTGGCTAGAGGTTGATACTCTACTAAAGATCATCATCAAACCTATATACTTAGAGTTTTAATAAACTTAAGGAGATATTCCTTGGCTTTCCTTATCACTATTGAACTTTATAAACTTATGACTTGTGTAGTTTGGGATATGGTTTCCTCGTTATCTTATGATGGTATGAGAGCTTAAGGTTCACGATACTAGTCGTGTGCTTATTTCAAATATTTCTCAATGTCCACCTTTGTTAAATATGATGATTCTATGATTGTGACATTTGCTCTTTACAAAGGTGTAGGTATAATCTTACAATTTGCATCCATGTTAGCTACTAGCGTTTGTAGATTGCATTGAGACGATGAAGACCTTGCAAGGTCAATCTTCCATCTACAACAAGTGATACTAGGTTGGTTAGTGCCAACGACATACGTTCTTAGACATTGATAAAACTCATATAGCATATATATATATATATTAGGGAAGTTTCGCATAGTCTTATTTATTATTTGTGCTAATTGTTGATAATTTGAAGCTTAATTAGTTATTATTTCCTTTGTAGGAGCTTTAGAAGCTTTTAATAAATTTTCAAGTAATTTTATGAAGTTTTAAAGCTTTAACGAAAAAGTGCATTGACTGAGTCACTCAACTAAGTGAAGCACAAACAGGAAATAGTGTCCAGAGAGGATCACATGCAAGACTATGGCTATGTACCTTGATTATGTACTTCTCATCCAAGAATTTCATTAAAATATAAAAGTTGCAGGTAAAGGGAAAGAATGCGCCTAAAGATCATAGTTATGATCTTAGGGTGTATACATGCCATGAATTAAAAATCTCTTATTTTTGCAAGGTTCCACTATAACCTTAGGTCTAAATTCTATAAGTAGAGGTTTAGGCTTAATGTTTAGAGAGAGCCTCTTGAGGAAAATTTATGCAGGGTAAAGTTATAGGGATCTCTTATGTCTCTTAACTTATTTTCTTTTGATTTCATGTTGTAGTTTATTTTTCTTAATAGATCTTTTATTGAACATTAATTTTGATGTAACAATTGCTTTTATATTCAATCTATGATATTATGTTTTGTGATTTAATTGTATTGTTTTTGATTCAATATTGCTAATGATTGGATTATTGTGCGAGTGTATTAGAGAGTTCATGGGATCTTATGCTTAGATGGACCGATGCAATTAGAAGTAACTAATTTGATTGAGGTTTGACTTATTATTTTTTTTAGATTAGGGTAACTAAATAGAGAAATCTAAGATCTTAATGCAATTTTGAGATAATTTATTATAGAAACAATTTGGATCGAGTATACTCAAGGTTAGGAATTAATCAAAAGAAGCAAATTCAATTAATTTATAGCATGCATCTCCATAATCCAAAATTGTAATTGAGATTGAAAGTTACATAGATTTAGGTAGTAAATAATATATTTACTAAGGATAATGTGTTCCACAAATTGATTCATTTTGCTTGTTTGTTTATTTTATTATTCTTATTTTGTTTACTTTCACTTATTTGAATATAATTACTATAGATATCTCATTTTTTTCCTCTTTAATTTAAAAATTTTTTAGATTAGGGTAAAGGGTTCTAATTTAAAAAAAAAAAGCACAAAAAATAAAAAATAAGAAAAAAAATAGAAAAAAATCACAAAAAATAAAAAAGATTTATAAAAATACAAAAAATAGGAAATCTAGAAAAAATAAATAAATAAAGATTTATAAAAATACAAAAAAAAATAGAAAATTTAGAAAAGAAGAAAAAAAATAGAAAATAGAAAATTTTTATAAAAATAATACAAAAAATAGAGAAATTTAGAAAAATAAAGAAGGGGATTTAGGTTTAATGCCTTTTATTTATTAAAGAAAAAAACTTAAAAAAAAAAGAAAAAAAAAAGGGGATTGGACCAGGTTTTAAATCCTAGGCTATGTAACTTTAAACAGAGCCTAAGGCCTTAATCATTCAATTGAGAGTGATGCAATGGCATGTGTTTGAGGCCCTTTTCGTATGGTTTCCATACAATTCCATACGATTAATTAGTGGAATCATGCACTAGGCATAGCCTAGTTTTGATTTTAACCAATAATGTGTCCATATTTGTTTAATTGCATGGATAAAATTGGATTAAAAAGGGGGAAAATTTTGATTTCGCAAGTCAAAGTTCATCAATGCAAATCACCAATTCAATACGTTTTTTTTACTTTCCCCAGCTTAAACAAAGATCGAACATTATAAATTAGGGATTGGGGACTCATTTCTATCATCAAGGATCACTCGAAATCCTCCTTATAAATTCAAATTCAAACTTTCTCTCTCTAGGAAACCTAATTCACACGCCCTACTCTCTCTCTCTCCTCTTATGCTGGTGAAGCTCAAAATTACAATCAATACAATCTCCAAGACCCTAGCTTTTAATAGCCACCATACCTTCTAGCCATCACAACTAAATCTCCAACTACCCAAACCCTTAACCACCATAGCCACCTTCAAAAACACCACTTCTACCACTCTTTAGCTGAAATTAAGACTATGATTGAGCTCGTGACACCCAATAACCTAAGGCCCAGCTCCCCTTTTACACTTAGTAACCACTACGCAAGGTGCCCATCACCATCGATGACAACTTCAATAAGAGCCACACATAAGTCTCCTCACCCACTCGATTTTGCTCTCAAATCCATCCTAAACGCATCCTTTGACTGCCAATCTCTCTTCTCCATCCATGCCCCGCATGGAGCTTCGACCTGACCCAAAGACAACAGTCTAACCCATGTACCCTAATTTGGTCCAGCCTTCATTTTTTGCTTTTCATGTTGTTTTTTTTTTTTCTGCAAATATTGCAATTGTATCCAATAAAGAAAAAAGAAAAAAACAAAGAGAGGAAAAAGAAAAAAAAATGGAGAAAGATAGAGTAACTTGGTTTTTTTATTATTATTTTATTTATTTTCTCACTTAAAACTTAAGTAAGAAGAAAAATAATGATAAAAGAAAAGAATAAGATAAAATAAAATAAAATAAAGAAAAATAAGAAGATTGTTTTATAAATTAAAAAAAAAATGTATTTTTTGGATAAATAAAAATAAATCAACTCTTTTTCAAAATTATGACTACTTTAGAATTTTTCAAAAATAAGAATCCCAAATTATAACCCGTTTCTAGGAAATTTTCTTAAACAAAATAAAAGATGTTGAGCTAAGCATTTTTTAAGATTAAAAGTGATTAAACCGCTAATGGTTTCGATAAAAGAATTAAGTACGTCTAATTTTACATAGTGAGTACGTAGGTATCTTCGAGATGATATAAAAAATGAAAAAATTAATTTTCCCTTTTTTTTCTTTTTTTTTTAGCTTAAATTGTTCAAATTAAAAGTAAATTAAGTTGTTATTCTAAAATGTGATTTCAGGAAATTAAATCTAAATATAGAAAGTTTGTGATACTCATAAGGGTTTAAAGAACCTAACCCCTAAACTTGATTCTCTAGTTTTTTTAAAAACCCTTCCTAAAAATCGATTTTTTTTTTCCATGTAAACTGGTGTCTAAATTAAAACCAAATCTACCCATTTGGTTTTAACCTAAACCATTTCTTGACTCTAGTCGGGTGACGACTCATGAAATTCTTTTAAAAATAAAAGTTTTATTTTTCCTCAAACCTTAGTCGAGGATCAAAATTGAATAGGTAAAGTTTAATGTTGATCAGTTTAGGGAAAACTTGCAAAAAATTGGGAAAATATTAGGCTCGATAAAATGGCGACTCTATTGGTGAGTGTCAAGAAGGTTAGCTATCTAACTTTCCAAATTTAGAATTAATTTTTGAAATCACCTTATTGAATATAATTTATTTATCTGTTTATTCATTATTGTATTTTATAATTGATCTAACTTTTTTACAAAGTAGCTTTATTTAAGTTTTTAAATTATTGGTTTGGAGGGGGGTTAAGGAGTGGAATTTACTTTATGCATCATGAATGTATGATAAAAACGGTCAAATTCGAACTATATTAAGACCCTAAGACAAGGGGGCCATTATATAAGCTTCGGGTGTTGTAATGTTACCACCGCTCAGTATTGATTAGGCAATCCCTACTTAAGCTATAATGTGACTAATGAAGGTGATTTCCAAAAATAAACGAGGTCACAAAAGCTTAAGGATCTTTAAAACCTACCTTAAATGCGTGCATTTCCCCTAAAACCTTGAACTAATACACTACTTCTAAGAATTGCAACCTTACTAACATTTGAAAGTTTAATGCAATCAATTTGTGTAAAAGTTAGATCAAACGGTAGGTTTGCAACTTGAGGAATAATGTATTAACCAAAATGGCTCTAACATCTGCATGTTTCCGTGTGCATTCTTTTGTTTCATTGGTAACTAATTCTTAATTATGAAATGTTTAAGCATAAAATGATAGATAACCAAGCAAATAATCAGAGAACCGATAGGCTACAGGACCTTCTTAGGATTCATGAGCAGTTGCTAGAGGTTGAAATTGCTTACCTAAAGGAGAGGCTCAAATGCTCTAAAGTTCATAATCGAACCTTAAAAGCCCTTTTCAGATAAGTCAATGGGGAAACCCATGAAATATTAGAAGACTTTAGAACTTGTCTATGAGAATGAGTTTAGGGTTTTCTCAGTTTATGGCTAAGTGGCCTAGAATAAATGTCAAGTTTTAAATCAAGAATAAATGGTAGGCTCTATTCCTTTATTTTATGTACTTTAATCTTTCAAAATAATGAAAAGTTCTCTTTAATTTATCGTTCTTCATTCTTTAGTAGTCCCTTCTTTTTAAATAGTCCTAACTATTATTCCCTATTACCTAGGGAAATGTAAATACCACAAACTTGTAAATAAAACCCTAAAATCACCATCCTTATTTGTAGTTGAATTTCTCAGTTTTTGTAAAATAAAGCCCTATATTTCTCTCTCGCAAAAAAGATAAATAAATAAATAGAGACAAAAAAAAGAAGAAATTTGCTAATAATTACAAATTCTTATGGGCTAACCCAAATAAAACCCTTTAGCCTCTTAAGGTAATTGGCCCAAACACTAAACCCTTGGCCCATTAAGGAAGCAACCTAAACCTTAGCCCTTTGGCCCGTCAAGCCATCCAAACCCAAATAAAGCCACTTGGCCCATTAGGGAAGCTAGCCTAAACACAAGCCCCTCAGCCCGTTTAGGCAGCTAACCCTCGACACACTAAGGTAGTTAACTCGCGAACAAACCCTATCCCATCAAGGTAACCATGCTAAGCCAAAACCTTTGGTCTATTTAGAAAAGCAAGTCCAACCATAAGCTAAGTCAAAACACAAAGTCAAATACAATCTAAGTTTGACCTAAGTTTCAAACTTAGATCAAGTAAAAAGTATCAAAACTGGAGCATGTTTTGAGAAATTATGGAGAAAAGTCAATCTTCACTTAGGGGAAAATAAATATAGATTCCTAACTCATTTTTAAAATGTTTACAATGAAACGATGTAAACTATATCCCACACAATAACCCTTAAGATACTTTGAAAGTTGAGTAACATAATAGTGAGGATATTTTGGACTCATTCCTTAAAAGGGGTTCATTTTAAATGTGCTACATAGATTAAAAGAAAGTTAGACATTCATTTTTAAATCCTAAACACAACTATATCTATTATTAACCCCGTTGAACCAATTTGAAGAATTTTTCAAATTTAAACCCTATCAAGAACACCCTATACTAAAGCAACTCAGAGGTTATGGTCAATAATTAGGAGAGAAGGATGAAATTTATTTATGCTTGCTTCAGTAACATGAATTCAAAAAAAACTTTAATTTCTAATAAGTTATTTTTCTTATAATGAAGAAGAGCCAACCTCTTTTCAAACACCTTAAGCCTATACATATCTCACCCATGCCCATATACTCATAATCCATAAATTTAAGGCTTTGAATCTATCAAAGACAAAAACTCGGCAATATAAATAATCACTTCTTGGGCTAAAGAAAAGAGAGAACAGCAAAAAATGATGAGGCAAAGCAATTTAAAAGATAGAAAAAAGAAGAAGAAATAATACTAAAAAAAAAAAGGGAAAAGGGAAAAAGCTTGAAAATCGAGCTTGTGTGTAAGAGAAAAGCCCTCAACTGAAGAAAGTCCAAAAGATGTAAGTTCCATTTTGAGCTACATGCTCAACCTAAAAACAGATAATATACATTCATCCTAAAATCATGAATGCAAAGCCCCTTTTACCTATCATAAACACAAGGCCTACCTACCCATAATATCTCTCACACTCAATAAAAGCTCTTATGATCTTAAAAAATAATTTACCTTTAATAAAAATTATTTTTGAAATTAGGCCAAACATACTTTTAATTTTTCCTAAAAGTTCTTAACTTGTATACCTAGGATTGATAAAAGTATTTCTCTTAAAATAAGCCTTCTCATTAGTCCTTTTTGAGACCCTTTAACCAAAAGCCTAAATTCATAATGGTGAACCAAAAAAGACTTAACGGATTTATCATGGCGTATCACTTGCAAAATGGACTATAATTTTTGAGATTGTAGTTAAGAGTGTAATCTGGATTAAGAGGTCATAAGGAAGCCCTCTCTGATTAGATTAATTATGAGTTACCTTTTTCTTAGGAAATGAATATTTAAAATCACAAGGAAGAGTAGCATTAAGGTCAAGAAACATTTTCAAAGACTAAGAAGAATACAAGATGCTCCACACAATTACTAAGAAAGGGGATGATTATAACATTTGCTCTTTAATAAGAATTTATACTTGTTAGCGAACTTTCAAATTAAAAAAAACAAGAAAAAAGAAGAGAAGAAAAAGAGAGAGAGAAATAAAAGCTTGTCACAAGTTTTTTGTCCATTTTCAAATTTGTGTCAGCTGGAGTAGCCAAACTTTTAGTTCAAGTCATTTGTTTTCTTTTCAATGTAGTCATACCATTTAAGCTTATCATATTAATCTAAGTCATTAAGGGACTTAATCCCTAATGCCTTTTTTTGTCATTAAATGGTTCTCACCAAATTCTTTAATTATAAATATTTTTTAAGTCAAGAAGTTCTTCAAAATGATTATGTTCTTCGCCTAACTTCGCTTCTTCTTTCATCATTTTTAAGGTTTTAACCAGCTCTTAGAGTGCTATCTCATTTTTAATCCTTTTTTGGGCTTTTGATAAGCTTTTAAAGTGTTGTCCCCTCTTTTATTCTTCTTAGAGATCTAGCCAGCTTTTAGAGCATTATCCCATCTTCAATCCATTCTTTTTAGGGTTCTAGCTAGCTCTTACAGCACAGTCCCCGTTTTCAATCCTTTTTTAGGATTCTAGCTAGCTTTTAAAGCGTTGTCCTCTCTTTCATTCTTTTTAAGGTTCTAGCTAACTCTCAGAATGCTATCCCATCTTTAATCATTTCTTTTAAGGATTTAGCCAACCCGTAGGGCGTTTATTATCAATCTCTCATTTAAGGTCTTAGCTAACTCAAGGAGCACTTCACCCACTTGTCTAGGTTAGTTAACTTAAAGAAGCACGAACATGCTTCAATTTATTGTTTAGGGTCTTAGCCAATTCAAGGAGCGCTTTACCTATTTACCTAGGACAGTCAACTTAAAGGAGCACTTCTAGGTTTTTCTTCAATCGATTCCAATTTAGGGTTGCTAGTCTATTTGAGACATTCCTGCCTAGGTTAGTTAGCTTAGAAGGGTACAACTAGGTTTCAATTTAGGGACTTAACCAGCTTAAGAAGCGCTTTGCTCATTTACCTAAGATAGTTAGCTAAGATGAATACTTCCAGGTTTTCTCGAATCAATTCCAAATTAGGGTTGTTAGTCTACCAGTGACGTTCTCCCTTAAGTTAGTCAACTCAAAGGAACATAACTAGGTTTTAATTTAGGGTCTTAACCAACTCAAGGAGCGCTTTGCTCGTTTACCAAGGATAGTCAACTCAAAGGAGCACTTCCAAGTTTTCTCAAATCAATTCCAAAATTTAAGGTTTCTAGTCCACCAAAGACGCTCCCGCCTAGGTTAGTTAGCTCATAAAAGCATGACTAGGTTTCAATTTACGAACTTAGTTAGCTCAATGAGCGCTTCTCCCATTCACCTAGGCTAGTCAGCTCAATCAGGCATTACCAAGATTCAATTTCTCATCTAAGAGCTTAGTTAGTTTAAGGAGCACTTTGTCCATTCACTTAGGTCAGTTAGCTCAAAGGGTACGATTAGGCTTTCAAATTCTTTTAGGGTTCTTGCCTACCCACAAGGGCGTTACCCTCTTTTAGTTTCTTTTTTGTCTCAGCCAGCTCTTGGAGCATCTCCTTACTCTTTCACCATTCACCAAATCCCTAGTGGACTAAGTCTAGAATAATTAACTAGTTATAGCGCTTTTTAGAACAAATTCACCCCTAAGGCAAAAATATTATTTCTTTTGTCTTTGTGATAAAGTTTTACTCAAACCTCATCATAAAGAAGGGTAGTTGTAGAAATCCTATTTTTATTCCTTTTTAATTTAAAAAGCTTTTAGAATAAGGTGAAGTGTCTTAATTTAGAAAAAAAAAAAAGCACAAAAAACACAAAAAAAAAAAAGAAAACCTAGAAAAAATCACAAAAAAAAATAAAAAAAAAAGATTTAGGAAAATATGAAAAAATAAAAAATTTAGAAAAGAACAAGAAGTGGAAAATTAAAAAGAAAATACAAAAAATATAGGAATTTGGAAAAATAGAGAAGGGAATTTAGATTTAATGCTTTTTATTTATTATTATTTTTATTTATTAAAGAAAAAAAATTAAAAAAAAAGGAGATTAAACCAAGTTTTAAAACATGGTTTGTGTAACTTTAAACAGGGCCCAAGGACTTGATCATTCGATTGAGAGGATAGGGGGATGAGGCACGCAATTTTTTTACAACACACACATGGAGGTACGTAGCACGTGACCACATGAAGCCTTCTCCCCCTACTTCTTTCTCGGCCGATTCACAGTTCATTCCTAGAAAAGCTTCTTGTGAAAGTGGTGCAATGGCATGTGTTTAAGGCCCTCTTTTTATGTGATTTCCATATGACTCCATATGATTAATTGGTGGAATCGAGCACTAAGCATAGCCTAGTTTTGATTTCAACCAATAATGTGTCTAGATTCGTTCAATTACATGGACAAAATTAGATTAAAAAAGGGGAAAAATTGATTTCATGAGTCAAAGCTCATCAATGCAAATCACCAATTCAATACATTTTTTAACTTTCTGAGCTTAAACTAAGATCAAACACTATAAATTGGGGATTAGGGACTCATTTCTATCATCAAGAATCACTCAAAATCCTCCCTATAAGTTCGAATTCGAACTTTCTCTCTCTAGGAAACCTAATTCACACACCCCCTATCTTTCTAGCCTTTCTCTCTCCTCTTATGTTGGTGAAGCTCGAAACCACCATCAATATAATCCATAGGACCTTAACTTCTGATAACTACCATGCCCTCTAGTCACCACAACCAAATCTCTAACAATGCAAACCCTTAACTACTGTAGCTACCATCGAAAACACCAGTTCCACCACTCTTTAGCTGAAATTAAGATCGTAGTTAAGCTTGTAACATCCAACAACCTAAGACCCAGTTCCCCTTTTATACTCAGCAACCACCACGTGAGGTGCCTACTACCACTAACGATGAGCCATCCTTGACAAACCACTAAATGACCTTTGTCCACTACAGTGTCAAGCCTAAACCCCACCCCCTTCCCCCCCTACCCTAACTCTAATAAGAGCCGTACAAAAGTCTCGTTACCAGCTTAATTTGGCACTTAAATCCATCCCAGGTATGTCCCTTAACTACCAATCTCTCTTCTCCATCCATGACTCATGTAGAGCTTTGATCTAACCTGAAGATAACAGTCCGACCTGTGCACCCCAATTTGGTTCAACCTTGATTTTTGCTTTTCATGATGTTTTTTTTTTTTCTGCAAATATTGCAATTGTATCCAATAAAGAAAAAAAACGAAAAAAAAAGAGAGAGAGGAAAAAGAAAAAAAAAAAAAGGAAGAAAGATATAGTAGCTTAGTTTTATTTTTTTATTATTTTATTTATTTTCTTGGTTAAAACTTAAGTAAGAATAAAAATAATGATAAAAGAATAAAAATAAGATAAAATAAAGAAAAATAAGAAATTTGTTTTATAACTTAGGAAAACTGTATTTTCCAAATAAATAAAAATAAATCAACTCTTTTTCAAAATTAGGACTACTTTAGAATTTTTCAAAAATAAAAATCCCAAATTTTCTTAAACAAAATAAAAGACGTTAAGCCAGGCGTTTTTAAAGATTAAAAGTGATCAACCCATTAATGTTTTCGGTAAAAGAATTACATACGTTTGATCTTAAATAGCAAGTATGTAGGCTCTCCCAAGGCTACATAAAAAATGAAAAAATTAATCTTCTGTTTTTTTTTTCCTTTTTTTTTTAGCTTAAATTATTCAAATTAAAGGTAAATTAAGTTGTTATTCTAAAAGGTGATTTCAAGGAGTTAAATCTAAATTTGGAAAGTTTGTAGTACCTATAGGGATTTAAAGAACCTAACCCCTAGACTCGATTCTCTAGTTTTTTCTAAACACCTTCCTAAAAATCAGTTTTTCCTCATGTAAGTCGATGTCTAGATCAAAACTAAATCTACCTTATTTGGTTTTGACCTAAACCATTTCCTAACCTCGATCAAGGGGAAACTCATGAAATTTTTTTTAAAAATAAATGTTTTAGTTTTCCTTAAACCTTAGTTGAAGATCAAAATTGAACGGGTAAGGTTTAATATTGATTGGTTTAGGGTAAACTTGCAAAAAACCAGGAAAATATTAGGCTCGACAATTACTTAATTAATTTGATGAATTGGATAGTTGGTAATTTTAGGGAAAATTGCTAATAATCTAAGGTTTCCTTAATCTTATGGTTCTTGTGAGATCAACAACTCGAACTTCAATCTGCGTTATACTATAAGTTGACTAGGTTTACTTACTTAAGACTAGTGTTAACCCCTATACCCCTAGAGCTTGTATCATGCATCATCTTCCTACAATGTACCTTCCTCTTCTATAGATGCTTATTTAGGTTGGTTTTAATGGATAACCTCTAATACAATAGTTTCAAGTAGGGATCCTAGTGATAGGAAGGCAACATTGGGTTGCCCAGTAATAATAGCAGCACATCAGCCATTTCAAGTAGAAATTGCATTGACATGTTAAGGAATCGATTAAAGATCCAAGTATTCTTCTGCATGTTGTGCATCATAAGT
This sequence comes from Lumnitzera littorea, assembly GCA_024138015.1. NCBI lineage: Eukaryota > Viridiplantae > Streptophyta > Magnoliopsida > Myrtales > Combretaceae > Lumnitzera > Lumnitzera littorea. The sequence goes on from JAMXBB010000007.1 coordinate 68,388,442, forward strand.
CACTTTGGAAGAATTCTCTTGTGTTGTTATAGGAGTGAGTGTATCACATTATCTTCTAGTACTAGAAGAAGTCACTCAATGATGTTGAGATGAGACTCTTACTTTTGGGAGCTTCCCTTATGTCTAACCTTCTTTCTTTTAGGTGCCATTAGATTAAGTTCTTTTCTTCCAAGTAGAGTTGCCAAGAAATGTACAAAGGTGATATGGTTGATGGTTGATTACATATACATCTTGTCATTTCGTGCTCTAAATGACCTTAGAGAAGCTTTGATTTGATGAAATGTAGAGGGACATGATTTGAGAGATGCATGGGAAGAGAAATAAGTGATCTTAATAGCTTTCTAACTTGCATGTAACAAATGAACATTCTTAAGTATTCCTATTTGTTTTGCGCTAAGTTGTTGGTTTGATCTTTGAGAGAAAGATTATAGTGACCTAATGGTATCTCAATCTTTTGAATTTTTATATTGAATGAGAAGGAGAAAGCACCTATTTATAGATGTGAGAGCTCATCTTTGACTATCAAATGACTTTAAAGATCAATGAATAAAACAAATCTCTTATGACATCCGATGGATCATTCAATTAATTAACTAATGAGATCATCATCAACATATAAGTAACTTGTTTTTTAATCTTCAATGCATATATATTCTTTAATAGATATCTTAGTGTAAGCCCATAAACAAGTTTATAGAGAGGCTTCTAAGTGTATAAGCTAACTAAGAAGTATCAAGAGGTGTCGAATCGATTTAATGATTCTTGTTTCAAGCTTATCAAGCCAATTTCCCTTAAGACTCCTTAGATGAAAGGGGCATAACTCCTTAAGCCTTACCAATAGCCAAATAATTGGTCCACAACATTAAATTAGGCTAAATCCATTACAAAACAAGCCCTCCATACACATACACATATCAATACAAGCTAAATGAATAAAGCTACTTAATGTGATTTGATTTAGCTTAATTAGAACTATATATACACATACAACAATATAAATTTATTTCCTTATACATGTGCATGTGTGTATTTTGGGGAGAATGAATAAGATCACTTATTGTAAGCTAATTTAGCTTAATAGTAATTATATCTATGCACATGAAAATCTATATATGTGTATGTATGTAAATATATGATATTACATAAGAGTATATACAAATATTACCTTTGCTATAATCTATATTTCGAATATGAACATAAAGTAAGACTATATATACTTTGAAGTAAGCATTGCAAACTTACTTCACACACACATACATACAACTATATCTGTTCAAATAAATAATAAGTTGAACATATAAGCAGGCATAATAAGTTAAAGTTATACAATAAATTATCTTCCCTTACCATGTAAAGGAATTGAAATTCAAATAACTCATACAAAAAAATGCTAACTATGATTAATATAACTATAATGGAAGATTAATACTTTATACCTAAACATATAATAATGAGCCTGTATAAAATCTAATAGCTATTGTACTTTTTTAGGTGAATGTGACATAATTTCCGATTAACAACAAAGCATTCCTGAAATGTATTTCAAATAAGTTGGCTTAATTCTACTTTACACTAAGAGAAGTACAATTATCTACCATAGAGATTATAAGTTGATAATTTAGTGTGTATATAAATGGAAATGGAGTGTATGCATATAACATGTATGGAAGCCTTTTATCGCAATAAACAAGTTTACTTGTGATTAGTGAGATTTGAATCCATGTTGATGAATGTCTGAAAAATTGATTGGTTGACTTGTTTAGACCTTAATAATATACAAAAGCTATTAAAATGCAATACCATTGCATCCTTAGAAGCATTAGTCCCTTCTAAGCATCAAATTTTATGAGAGGTAAAAAGAGATTCATTTTTCTTACCTCCATTGAAATAAGTGATAAGAAAGGGGATCTAATGAGTTGAGAACTAGTTTAAAGAGGTTTGTAAGAGGATTTGATTTGTACTGCATGCATAAGATTGGGTTTGGTGTATGGTTGTTGCATGTTCAATCGTAACTCCTTGAAAACCTATATTATAGTGGGATTATTTTCTGTCTCCGGCTAGATAACAATATGCAAATGGTATTTGCTTGTAAACATTGCATTTGATAATTGCTGAAAATCTTGTTTGTTGTTATAATGATCGTTACACTTGTGATACTACTTACAATTACTAGAGAGTATATAGAATCAAAACATAAAATTAAAATATAAAAATATAAATTTCTAAAAAATATAAAATAGTTTTAAAAATTTATTAATATATTTATAATAGTTATTCAAAACTTAAAATACACGATGAAAATAAAGAAGTGAAAAAATTAAATTCTTTTTCTATAAAAAATTCTTAATTCATAATCTAACATATATGAAGGAATGAACCAAAAAAAAAAAAGTCGAAACTAAATTTTTTTCCATTTTTCTAAAAAGAAATAAATTAAAGAAAATAAAATATTTCAACTTATTTTAAGTTATTTATGGATAAACAAGAGTATTTGGTTTTCCTTATGAACTTTACTATTGAAATTGAAACTTAGATGAAGGCTATGTTCATAAAATAAAGAATCAGGAGAGAAAGAAATATAGGAAAATAATTAGAATATGATAGATAAGGTAATGTATAAATAATTGATGGCTCGTAAAAGTTTAATTTTTTTTTTAACACATTTAACTTAAATATATAGAAATAACAAACTCGGTCAAAAAATATAAGCTTGTATTGAGTTTACATATAAACTTAATTGAAAACTTAAGTTTTTACATAAAAATGATTTTATACCTAAGTTAAGTCAGAAGAGTAAACTTGTAGAATCATATTGATAGAATCGTGATTTTAACAATTATGGTTATGTTAATTGTAAGGCTTATCATTGGCCACTTATTAAGTACGTTGAAAATGCTTACACCCTTATAGAATCTTTTATAGGGTAATTGTTGAAATGCTAAGCTTACACTACTATCAATATGCTAGGTTAAGAAATCTTGAGAAAAATATAAGGATAATATATATACATATATTTTTTTTTAAGTTGAAGTTTCTAAGAGGTCTTCCTTAGGGGCCTATATAGACATGTTAAGATAATATATATTTTATTCTTTTCAAACCATATAAATCATTGAAATGTAACAATGCAACTCATATACATACACATATATATATGTAGACATATATATATATGAACTTAATATATGCTTCCTGCAATATCATGTTTTTGCTAAATTGCATGTTCAAAGTAGTTTAATTATTGATGGCTTGTATATATTATGTTTATGGTGATGGTTATGGGATTAGTTATTATCATAAGAGAGTGCATATAGCAAACTGGTGTTGTTAGACCGTTAGTGAGGTGTAACGGGCTTTTATTGTATCAAAGCATGGTTTATTGATAAATTTAACTCTAAAATACTTTGATACAAAATAAACTAGAAACTTAGATAACTGAGAGTAAATGATTTAGTAAACATAAAGGATTTATATTTAAAGGAAATATGCATATAATTATATTCTACATCATATAGATAAATGTAGTATATGAAGCTAATAGAAACGACTTAGTTTACCATTTGTAGGAGCAAAGTAGATTTTTGTTAGCGAAATGGAGAAATTTTGAATGGATAATAGAATGTTTACCTACAACAACTACTACCTCAAAATGCAACATCTAAATGATTATTCAACAATCTAAGAATTGTACTCTCTCTTTCTCTCTCTCTCTCTACTAGGAATTAGAAATGTACTTTGCACTAAATAAGATTATAGATGTTTATTATAGAGAAACGTCAAAGGTATGTAGGATGCTTGAAGCATAACAACCATAAGATTAAAATCATATTTTAACTATTACACATCGATTCTTGCATTGGATAGTCGAATTTAATTTTATAATTACACCACCTTTCTATTTTGTGCTTATTTAGACACTAGCATATAATATTATCCATCAATTGTCCAAATATTATTGAATTTAAATTTTGTACCGCAATAAGTGCCCTATGAAATTATTGATTATTTCTTCCATTACTTGGGTATAGTTGATGCTTTTGTTATAACTTCTGTAGCATCATCTTAGTTTAATGGATTTAATAAGAATACTTAAGTAATATGTCAAACTCTTAGGATTTGATTGATGAGGATGGATATGATGGAGATATATCTGATCATTCAAATGGTATAATCTCCTGCAATATTGAAGAGGTGATTGAAGCTATTTCCCTTTAGGCTATTCCCTTAGTTGAACTCAGTTGTAGTTGATGACTTGCCAACTATAAAAAATGGTTACTATCGACTTGTGATCATACATGTGGATTAAATACCCAATGATATGTAGATGAGCACAAGAAGGTAAAGGTAATAATATCTCAAATGACCTAAAAGTTATCTAGGTTGAGTCTTTTGATTACAATTTATGTGAGGTAACATATAATGAGATAATGTAACATTTGATTGCGAGTCGCAGTTTGATGAAGTCTTAGGGATGGATTGACGTTGCTTTGGGAGATGTTGATTTAAATCCACCTTAATTGCTTGCCTTGCTTATGAAATCGACTACTAATAATTAATGTTGTGTGAAGCTACCACTTTGTTTATTTACGCTACTTATATTGAGTTGTTAGAGTGCATGTATATGTATCATTGGTAGATTGAGTGGCGTACTTATGAACACATGTTCAATCTTTTCTATGGTTATGTAAGTTAGTATAATATCTTTAGTTATGATTTTCGAGCCTCAAATTTTTCGTTTTTTGTTTTCCTTAATTTGATTTAAACTAAACCCGATGCGTATTTAGTTTAAATCCTCAACTAAATTAAGGAAACCTGGTTTTTTATTATTCTCTTCTAAAAGAACTTAGAGTTATCACTTTATAATATCGAGAAAATGTGATTAAATTAAAACTGATTAGGCGGATTGATTTTAGTTTAGTCATTAACTTGCATTTTGAAAAATTTAGAAAAAAAAAATTCCAAGAAACCAATTTTTTTAGGTTTGGAGGTTATCTTATTAAACCCAAATAAATACCATTTTAACCTTTCAAATTTAAATTTATTTTTCTAATTACCCATCTAAGAATAAAATTTATTCACAAATAGTATAAAATTACATTTAATTACAAAAGAGGAAAAAAATGAAATTTTTTTTCATATTTTAAGTCGCCTTGTAAATGTCTACGTATACGCTAATTGGGATGAAACTATGGTCATTCTTTTTTAGAAAATTCTAGTGGGTTGGTTTATTTTATTTTGAAAAGCATTCTAGTTTAAGTATTTACATGTTGATTAGCTCATAAAAATATACTCCCTTTTCTGCCTAAATTTGAAAAAAAAAAAGAGAAAGCCTAGGTTCTTTTAAGACCAAGTCTATTTAGATTTTTATTTAAGAAAAACGTTTTTTCTAAGGTAGCAAAACATTCATTAAAAAAAAAACACTTTTTATAAAAAAAAAAGAAACTCATTGAAGATATATATGTTAAATAAGTCACATAAAGTACTTAAATAAGAATTCATACAATATTTATATAATCACAAATATGGCATGTTTATTATTTATATACAAAAATTTGTTTGCAATAACAATGAAATTTTGAATCAAGACATCCATTCTATATTACATAATTCATCAAAATAACTAATTTCATCATTACATGTGAGACATCTATTATATAATTTACATGTTTTGACGTCTATTATATAATTTATATTTTTAGACATCTATTTTATAGTTTACATATTTAGACATCTCTTTTATATTGTGCAAACATGATGTATGGTGAACACTCTATGGTTTATTAATCAAAATGTCTAATTCAATTAAAATAATCAAGAATAATCACATATTCAACTTAATTCATGATAAACATTCTACAAGTCATTAAATCAAAATACTTAATTTAAATAATTATGAACTATGAAAACTACATGATTATTATATTAGAGAAACAACAAATCCTATTAACTATACTAACAAATTTTCATCAAAGAAATGTTTTACATTCCTAAAAATAGGATTTCTCAATTATTTAATACATAATATAGATTAGACACACAAAGGAAATAAGAACAAGTGAGGATTCTAGGAGCTTACCTCGCACAATAATGAACTAGTGGCCGGTTTAGTGAGTTTTGGGGTGGTTTCAAGTAAGGTGGTGTTATATTTAGAGAGAAAAAATTCACATATTAGAGAAGGCCTGGTTTGAATGTCTTTAAGTGAGTTTCAAATCATAATCTATGCTCAATGTAAAGTGTAACCTTATTTATAGTAATGGAGCTTCGATTTAATCCTATAAAGTATAAAAATGGAAGATCATAGGTATGGAGGCCTAAGATATTCTTCCCCAATTTGCCTCCAATTTTTTAAAAAGTATTTGTTTGAGTGATGAAAATAGGTAAGAACACATTAATGAACACAGTAATAAACAATTTTCACACCTTGGATTTGGAGGAAATTGCCCAAAGAATAGCATTTTGCAAATTTTATTTAAGTGTGTTAATATATTTTTTTTTTGTTTTTCAAGTCTGAATTAACCGGTGATTTAGGAAAATAAGGATGTGTTTTTTGTTCCAATTTAGAGTATCCTATGAGTAGTTTTCAAAAACATAAAATTTGAGTAAATATCCCGAGATATAGAGTTAGAACATGGTTTGAAATTAAGATGTTCAAATAAGGAAACTTCCCTTTTATTTTCTGGAAATCACAAAGTTGCAAGCATGAAATTAAAAAAGGAAGGAGAAAGAGAACAGGGGCGCGCGTCACCTTGTGGGTACATAACTCACATGCCACACCCGTGTATATGTTACATGTATGGGATTGAAAATAAAATGCAAGTGCATTTTCAAACCCTTATCGATGTTTTAGCCTTAATTCATTTTAAAGCATGTGGACTAGGTCTTGTACTTAGTCTAGTTTAATATATATATATATATATATATATTAACAAAAATAAAATGAAATGAAATAATACTAAGTCTAAGTTCAAGGAAAAATTATGTACATGCTAAGAAAATAAATAACTTTGAAAACACACTTAAATCAAAAGAGAGAAAAAATACACTTGTTCTAAAATTGCGATAGACAAAAAGGGATATCTACAATGATCATTTGTTATGGCTACTCTTAAGGATGTAATGGAATGTATGGCTCATAAGTGATAAAATAATATATGTGTTATTTGTCCCTTCCTTATACCAGTGGTTTGTTATACATATGTATATGAATGATAGGTCAACTTATGGAAGTAAATCAAACTTGAAAACTATAGGTACTACTAAAGAAACATAAACTAATAAAAAGATATCACAATTAAATCATTATGAGGAAGAAACGTAGCCTTGAGGCAATAATGCAACTAAACCTTTAAACATATAAGAGCCTCCTTGCTGTGATTCAACATCAACACATGTCTAAAGGAAATCAATTCGCATAAAGATTGGAGTTAAAACATGATGGAAGAAGTGCTTTCAAGAGTAGAAGTGAATATATAGAAGTTTATGTTAGCAAAGATTCAAAATTTGCAGAAGAATATTGTAATTTTTCAAAAGGCCCGAACTTTTTCATTAATGCTCTAAAGCATTCAGTGGCTGGAGCAACATAGTGTAGAATTTTACCAAATGGTTCAAAGAATTTGAAAAGGTTCTGGGTTTTTTTTTTCTTTTTTTCCTACAAAGTTCTAGGAGCCCTAAATTAGTGCCAAAATTTATGTTTATGTTTACTTTTTGATTTGTCTCATTTTAGAGGATGTTAACATGTACTTTTGTGTTGTTTCGATATATAAAGCCACCAAATATGTTGAAAACATTTTAAAAGAGGTGAATTACTTTAAGAGTCATGTCTTTTGTATTCAGTCTAGCAGTTGTGTTTGTTCATTCATGGCATTATAAATTGAAACACTTTAGTCCCACAAAAAATAATAATTAAATAATAGATTTATGTAAGTTGTAAAAAAATTCTTTTAACTCTTGTTGTTAGAAACCACTTCCTAATAAAAAAATTTCTCAATTTATTAAACTTTAAACAATTTCACATTTATCTTAAAATGTATCTTATAAAATAGATATCTAATTTAACGTTTCGATTATATTTTTCTAAAACTCTAATTTTACGTACGCATTAAATAGATTAAATTCTATTGTACGTATAAGGTATAAAATTTTATTAGTATTATATATATCTTACAATATTTTTTATACATAGTTTATTTTTCTAAATACTATATGTTCTCATTTTGATTAATTCTTTATTTTTCTATTTCAAATATAAGCATACCCTATTTTAGAAAGTTCTAAAATGATCTAGATTTAACCATAAACCCTACCCTACCTTTCTTTTAGCCAGAATCGTTATTTTGTTTTCTCTCTCTCAACTTGTTTCTTTTTTTTTTTTTCTAGACCTCATTCTTTCTCTCGCTACATTCACTTCGAACCCTACCCCACCTTCCAATCTCTCGCCCCCAT